>OZ004709.1:92736821-92974321 GCA_963924515.1 Vespertilio murinus | reverse complement strand
CAGGCCTGGCAGAGGCTCTGTGCCCAAGGCACCCAACCTGTCCCCACTTGGCTGTCCACTTTCCCACGCTGCCATCCCCTCTTCCTCCTCCCTCTGGGTCGGCACCCAGGCAGTGCCCAAAGCTCTTGGGACAAGGAAGGGAGGCTATTTCCCCATCACCCTTGGATGCCCAGGCCCCGGGAGCACCTATGAGCAGCCAAGACGCTCCAGGAAGAATAAACATGGTGTCAAAGCAATGAGAACCCCAAAGTGCCCCCAACTCCTTTCAGGCCCTCCCTCAGACATCCTGGCCCCACAGCTGCCCCCCATCCCTGGCACTAAGATGGAATTTGGCACCAGAGGCAATGCGGGGGTACTCCAGCTCCGGTCTTGGGCTCCTGATAGATCTGCCAATGCCTGCAAGCCTGGTCCTTTCCTTGGCCCCCACTCATGGGCTCCAGGGAACTCCCTCTCGACCACTCCACCGCCCCCAGGTGGGCAGCCCCTCTTTGCAGGCAGCGTCTTTAATCTAAAGCAGGTGCCAGGCTTTACACCCTCTGCTGAGTGGACACCGCCACCCCCCAGGCCTCTGCCCAGAATGCTACCCCTGCCTCTTCATGGAAACAGAGTCTCTAGCCCAGAGCCCCTGCTGAGCCCCGCGACCCGGAAGCTGGGAGGTAGGAACTACCCAAAGTCAAAGGTGCCCATCACAGCTCAATCGCAAGTTCACCAGGTCCCACATCCCCACTGCTGAGCCGGTCCCAGTTCTGGGGACCAGCGATCCTTCCCCGGGCCTCTGCAGTTCTCTCCACTTTGACTTTCCACCACAGGCACTCGGCCTCACTTGGAGTCTCCATATGGACTCCAGAACCCACCCCCTGATGCCCCAAGCACACGCGACTCTGGACCCAGAGAACAAGCGGTCTGGCCTTCACAAGCACCCTTCCCAACATCAGTCCCACCCCACCCACAGTCGGAGCAGCACAGGTGAGCAGAGCCTCAGGAGGACCGTGGTCAGAGGCTGGCCTTCAGGCCCCATCCCCTGGGGCGGCAGCATCTTCCTCCCTGGCACCAGACTCCCGGACCCTTCGACCCTTCGCCTTCCCTGCCATCCTCCCCGCCCCAGGGCCTCTCAGCAGGGCCTCAGCGCTGACACCAGACAGGGCCAGAACGCGTCCTTCCTTCACCGGGGCATGGAATCGCCTCCTGCCCAGCAGTGGCTGCTCCTGGGAAGGCTGAGCTGGCGAAGGCCGCGGAAGCCCACCGCAATGGAGAGCTGCCCGGAGACCCCGCTGGCTGCACCACACGGCGGGGAGCGGCCTTCCCAGGCGGGCCCCTCCCCAGGGCGATCACCTGCGCAGCCCACCTCCCCCAGAGCAACACTTCCCCTCCCGAGCACCGGCCTCCCCCAGACAGGACACAGACATCTACCCCCAGCAGCAGACAGACAGAAGGAGAGGGAGGGGGAGTGTCAGAGAAAGCCAGAAGGAAGGAAGGAAGCTGGACAGACAGAAGCTGATCCTGGCTTCACTGTTCCAGAGAGGCAGCCTCAGACTCTCAGACCCTGAGGAGCAGCTCCTCTCGGCTTCCAGGGGAGAAGGGAGAGGAGACCAAATCCCAGCAGCCCCGGGACAGAACGCCTCTCGGGCAAGCCCTGGGGCAGACCGCATGTCCACCGAGTGAGAAGCCTGAGCCTCCCTTTTCTTCCCCACATTCCTTTGGGCCAAGGCAGGGGCCACTTCCCCTTAGCAGTGCAGGGACACCTCCAAGGAACTCTGTGATCGCCCAACCCCCTCCGCCCAGCCAAACCCACACCAAGAACGCTCGGCTGGGGAGACCCCTCTGGGCACAGCCCCTGCTGCCCTCAGGCCGTGCTTGGGAGCAGAGGGTGACCCCAGTGATCCCCAAACCCAATACACCTCCTTCAGGAGATTCCCATCAGGCATGGAGGGGTGCTGGGACCCAAGGAGTGAGGAAGCCTAGGAGGGGGACTACAACTCCCAGAAGCCCCCAGGGCAGGGCTGCTGCTCCAGCTGGCCCCAGGCCGGCCTTGTTCTCTGCTCTAGGGTGGCAGGGTCCCTGGCTGCCCCTGAACCCTCCCCACTGTGCTCTGGGGCAGCCTACCAGATTGGGGGCCCAAGCGTAACCTCCACGAACCCTGGGGGCGCCCCCGCCCATTAAAAAGCTCGGGGGTGCATTCCCGAGAGCAAGAGATACTCCGAATGTGCCCCCCCGCACCCCGGTTCGAACTGGACCTCCCTCCTCGCGCCCCGCTGGCTGGGCAGGACCTTCGCCCTGAGCCCAGCCCGCCCTCACCTCTCGCGGGTCGGAATCCTCAAGCCAGGCCGGAGCCGGACGCCATGACCAGGTCCGGGTCGGGGGGTGGATCGGAGTCCTGCTTGCCAGTCGGAGGTGCGGAGGGCGCAGGAGGCGGTCCTTTGATCCTGGGCACCTGGATCTCAACACCAGCCTGGCCGCGGCCAGCGTGTCCAGGGTCGCGGGCGCCTAGGTCCCAGCCTCCCGGTCGCGGAGCATGGTCGTGGGCGGCGGGGAGCGCGCGCCCGTCAGTCAGTCAGTCCGGGTCTCGGGCTGGGGTCTCGGCCCGAAGCTCAGGGCTCGGCTCCAGCGCCGCCTCCTCCTCTTTCCTTCCTCCCTTCCTTTTTTCCTCCTTTCTTTCCTTCCTTCCTTCCTTCCTTCCTTCCTTCCTTCCTTCCTTCCTTCCTTCCCTCCTTCCTTCCCTCCCTCCTTCCTTCCTTCCTTCCTTCCCTCCCTCCTTCCTTCCTTCCTTCCTTCCTTCCCTCCTTCCTTCCTTCCTTCCCTCCTTCCTTCCTTCTTTTCTTCCTTCCTTCCTTCCTCGCTTCGCTTCCTCCTTTCACTTTCCCCGAAGCCGGCGGGGCGGCGGGCGCGGGGCGGGGAGAGGGCTGTCTGGGCGCTTATTGTTGGCCGCGCGCCGAGGGTCCGGGGCGCAGCCCCCGGGCGGCGCGGCGCGGGGGGACCCGGGCGTGCGGGCGGCGGGCCGGCTGGCTGCGGGCGGCGGCGGGGGTGCAGCGGCCCCGCGTCCGGGGCATGTCCGACCTCTGGCTCCGCCGCGCGCCGCCGCCTTCCCGGGCTCCGCTGCGCTGCCGGGGCCCGGCCCGCTGCGCTCGGCTCCGCTCCGGCCCCAATACGCTCCGCACCGGGCGCGCTGGCGGCCTCCTTCTGCCTTCATTCCACAGCCGCGCGGCCCCTGTCAAAATAAGAGCTCCCCCATCTCCTGCCCAGCCGGCTCCCCGGCCTCCCAGCGGCCTGACTCGGTAAGGCGCCTAGCCGGCTGGCGGGGAGGCCGGTGGTCGGGAGGGAGGGGCTGCCACCCTCTCCTCCTGCCAATAACCTCCCACGCTGGGGAGAGGGGACAAAACCCGCCCCTCCGATCCGCGCTGATGGGAAGCAGCAGGGTGCCTGGACTCTCAGCCCCCACCCACACTGCCAAGTCCCTCTCGCTTGCAGCACCCACCTCCACACTGCACTAGCATGTCCTGGTTCTCGCCTGGAGACCAAGACCTTCTGAAGGACATTGACTGGGTTTCTTCTCAATCCTCCGGACAAAGTGGATGCTGAGAAAATGTTTGTAGAAGTGAAACCTTGGTCTTCTCCCAAGAACTCTCTCCTCACATCAGACACACACACACACACACACACACACACACACACACACATCTGAGAGCAGATGCAAAGAAAATGAAGTTGTACTTTTTATTTCACGTTACTTTAGTGCCTACCACAAACCCTGAGAAAGAAGTTACGGCCCATTACACTGAGGAGGACACTGAAGTGGGCACTAGTGAAGGACTGCCCCCAGCGCTCACAGCTGGAAAACGGAAAGCCCAGGACCGGAATGTGGGTCTCCGTATCCCAAGGCACTTTCCCTGTGTCCCACTGCCCTCACCACCCAGAATTAATACCAACAAGTAAGAAGGACGGACTGTCTCTCCTGTATATACCAGGTTTCTACAAAAGATTCTTGAGGGCCCAAACCATGCCTCCTATGCCAGTTAATAATGCAGATTTTGTCATCAAAGAAAACAATAATTTCAAGAGAAACATCAAAAGTGCTTTATTCAAAGTAATGGCCATCGCTAGCTAGGCATTTCCCCCATCTTTCAGGTAATTTGTGGGTACCGTCCCAGTAGAACTTTTCTTGTTTTGAGGCAAACCATTCAGAGACCCAATTTTCCACTTCTTTGTACGTTTGAAGTGCTGCTCAGAAAGTGCGTGTGCCGTCATCCGAACAAGGGGTAATCTGAAGGAGCAAGGGCTGGTGAGTTCAGTGGGTGGGTTAATACTCCCCAGGCAAGATCTTTTAATGCGTCTTTAACTGTTTTTTGTATTTAATATATTTTATTGATTTTTTTTACAGAGAGGAAGGGAGAGGAATAGAGTCAGAAACATCCGTGAGAGAGAAACATCGACCAGCTGCCTCCTGCACAACCCCCACCGGGGATGTTCCCACAACCAATGTACATGCCCTTGACCAGAATCGAACCCGGGACCCCTCAGTCCGCAGGCCGACGCTCTATCCACTGAGCCAAACCGGTTTCAGGTTTAACTGGTTTTGAAGTGTGTGGTGGTGTGTCATCACGAAACAAAATTACTTTGCCATGTCTTCTGGCCCATTCTGGTTGTTTTATGATCAAAGCATGGTTCAAATTGATTATTTGTTGTCGGTATCGATCAGTATTAATGGTTTCACCTGGTTTTAGAAGTTCATGTACACCACACCTTCCTGATCCCACCAAACGCAGAGCGTTGTCTTCTTTCCAAAGTGATTGGCTTTGCAGTCGATGATGATTACCTGGATCAACTCATGGTTTTGTGCATTTGGGATTCTCAAATCCACTTTTTTATCTCCAGTCACAATTTGATGCAAAAAAGACTTTAGTGCCGTTGAAGCAATGTTTTACTGATGACTTCGGTTTTCCATTTGTCTTTCATTCAGTTGACCCATTTTCCTTCCTTTAAAATCCCATTGCTTGTAAACTATTGGAAATTGTTTGCTGAGCAATGTTTAATCTTTCTGAAAGGTGTTTTTGAATTTGACATACATCTTCACCCAATAATGCTTGTAACTGTTGGTCTTCAAACTTTTTCAGTTGACCTGGGCGTTCTTTGTCTTTCACATGGAAATCATCACTTTTAAAGCGTGTAAACCAGTGTTCACAAGTATCTTGAGATGGAGCATGTTCACCATAAGCTTCCCGAAGTATTCAGCAGCACTTGTCTTCAAAATAAAGTAATGAATTAAAACTCCCAGCAAATGCTCTTTTTTGGGGGGCACTAAACTCAACATTTTTAAGCGTAAAAATATCTGTGATGTTAACACCTTCAGCAAATTTGATATATGAAGTTTTGAAGCTTGCTGTCAATACAATATAGCATACATATCAAATCGCATATATATCAACATATGTGTAGCTCCATCCATTGAAAAAAAATCCGCATTATTGACTGGTACACCTAGTATATTCCCCATGGCAGTCAAGTGCTAGGGTCATAGTAGGGCTTCCATAAATTCAACGATGGGTGAATGGGGCCAGCAACTGGGCCAGTCAATAAAACATCCCCAGTGTCTACAACCTGCCCAGCACCGAGCTGGGTTGGGGATCGACTCATCACACCCTCTGAGCTGGAATTGTTCTCACTTAAAGGAAAAGCAAACGGGAGCCCAGAGAGGCTGAGCTTTGCTGGGAAGCAGTCCTAGGGCCTAGCCCTAGAGAGTGCCTGACCCATGTAATTAGGGTTTACTTTCCTCTCCAGAGTCCTGTGGATATATGAGCTATAAACCCTGCCAGTGTGGCTCAGGGGTTGAGCATCCACCTATGAACCAGGAGGTCAGGGTTCGATTCCCAGTCAGGGCACATGCCCAGGTTACAGGCTCGATACCCAGTGGGGGGCGTGCAGGAGGCAGCCATCACTGATTCTCTCTCATCATGATGTTTTTCTCTTCCTCTCCCTTCCTCTCTGAAATCAATAAAAACATGAGGCAAGAAGGCCATTTCTCAAACAGGATGCTTGTCATAAGGAAGGGTCCAGCCCATGTATGCATATCAGTCTCCTGTTACATACATGACAAGCTACGTGTCTTGTTGTGATCCATGTAGCACAATGCCCGGTTCCTAGTAGGCTCACAGCGCCGTGTCAGTGGGGTAATAGCTGGGTTGCAAGGGGTATCTGAAATGTGGTCCACTATCAGTTCAGGTGGGTTCGGCGTGTTCTGTGGGGCGTGTTCTGTGGGGCAGCTGCGCAGAGCGCTGGAGGTGGGGTGGGGTAGGGAGTGGGGTGTGACTCACTCCCCCGCGTAGTCTCTAGGCTGGATGTGGAGCTGAGCTTGGGGCAGCCACAACTTCTGGGTAGAACCCTGGAGCGCGGGAGGGGAGGTGGGAGACGCCGGGCCCACGGACGGAACCGCGCGGCTCCCCCTGCCGGCGGGCTCGGGAACCACGCATTCCTGTGCATCTGAGTCACAGGTGTGTCCACGCGGGTGTGGTGGTGGAAATGCGGTGCGAGGATGGTGTTGGTGTGTGCGGACACCTGTTTGTGGGGGTGCGGCGTGGGGGCCAGCGCCACGAGGCCTGTCTCTGGAATCCCAAGGTATGCACATGCAACTCCATCTGGTCAAGCGCTGTACTTTGGGGCTGGGGAGGGAAAGGGCGGCGTTGGGGCTGCTGATGACCTGGATGACTTCCTGCGAGGACCTGGAGCAAGGACCTTCCAGCCAGCGCCCTCTCCCTGACCTCGCGAAGATGGAGGGCTGGGGCTGCGAGTCATTCAATTCCTAGGAAGCGACTATTTCTTAAAAGAACTAAGGGCCCAAGAAAGGGTTAACTTTGCGTCCCAAAGTGACTTCCATCATTGGCTCAGGGCACTGTCAGTCAGATTCTGGGGCAGGGTTTGCGGGTCCATCTGCGGAACGCTTGGGGCCCGCACTTGCCCCTCACCCCCCCCCCCCCCCACTTCGCTTCGCTCGGGATGCACCCACCGCCCCATCGGGATGCAGTTTTCCGGGCCCGGAGGAGGACCGTGGGGCGCCCTGGCCCCGCTCACGCCAGCGGCCGGCTGCCTGGTGGATGGTGATGGTTATGTAACAGCTCTGGGCAGGCCGTGCCGGCTCGGAACGCGCCGCTCCTCTCGACGCTGCCCCGGGCCTGGCACCCGCCGCACGGAGCCCGCAGCCGGCTCTCCCGCCTCCATCCAGGGCGGGGACTCCGGTCCTGGGCTGAGGCGCGCCGGGCGGGGAGCGCGGCTGGCACCCAGCGGCCCGGGGCCCGCCTGCAGGGGGCGGTGTGCCAGCACCTCCCCGGGACCCGAAAGCCCACGGGGGGCGGGGGGGGGAGGTCGCACAGGGAAGGGGTGGGAAAGGTCCTGCAGGAGCGGGAGGCTGGGCGAGGAAGGGGGACTCTTATCCTGACAGGGCGCCCGCTTCCCCACCGGAGGGTTTGGAAAAACTGAGCCGGCGGCCGGGCCGGCGGCCGCGCCGCAGCCCAGCCTCCCGCACGCAGACGGGGGCGCGGGGCGGAGAGCGCGACCCCGGAGGGCGTGGCCTCTCCGGGGACTCGGGGTCTGGGGCCAGGGCCCTGGGGAGGGGGCTCCTGGCGCTGCCTCCCGCGGGGTGTCCCCGCTCCTCCGCCCGCCCACCACTTCCTCCTCCCGGTCCCGGGCCGGGCGGCTCGGCAGACTTAACTCCCTCCGCGCCGACCCGACCGGGACTGCCGCCCCGCCCCCCGCACTGAACACCTCGCAGCCCGGAACGCGCTCTCAGAACGTGGGGGTTCCGAGCCCTGGAAGGTTGCCTGGGACCCGACGAGCGACCCACAGCACCAGGCTTTTGAGAGCCGCCCATCCGGTCTTCTCCGGCCAACCCGTACCTGCCGGCCCCCCGCCCCGCCGCGGGGTCCCGCCCGCCCTCCCGCCGCCGCCTTCCCTCCGACGCCCCCTCCCCCATACAGGGTCCTGGGAGTTAGAGGGGGGCCTGGACGCGGGCTCTGCGGCCGCCCCCGCATCCTGCCTGCGAGGCCGGCGCTGGGAAACCGCCTCTCACCTCCGGGGCCTCCTGCACCCCGGGGGGGGGGGGGGCGGGCAGCCACCCACGGGGGCAGGTAATGCCGGCCCCCAGCTCCAGCGGGACAAGGGCCTCGGTGATGGAACAGGCTGAGTTCTCCACAGCACCCCTACTCCGACAGATTCTTTTAGGTGATGCACTTTTACTGATTTCAGAGAGGAAGGGGAGGGAGAGAAACGTCAATGAGGAGAGAGAACCAGCCATCAGCAGCCTCCTGCACGCCCACACTGGGATGGAGCCCGAGCCCTCAGCCCTGGCCTGTGCCTGACCGGGAGTCCTGGCTCGGAGGTTGGTGTTCAAACCCTGAGCCGCCAGGGCCGGGCTCCGCGATCAGCCCTGCCCTCCAGTCACGGTGAGAGTGACTGGCGGAGGAAAGGGCCTCCCGCCGGGCAGGAGCGGGTTAACGGAGCTCGGGCTCCCGGGCCAGGTGAGGCGCCGCCTTTCTGGGCGCCCCGCGTGGGTGGGGAATTGGAGGGGGGATGACCTCGAGCTGCGCCTGCCCCCTGGTGGCCAGGCGTGGCGTAGCCGCCTCTTGCTGGAGCCGCGAAGGGCTGTGGAGAGACTGCCTCCTCCTGCGGCCCCTTTGGGGGAAGAGTGGCCTCTGGACGGGCAGAGGGAGTGAGGGAGTCCGCAGGCCCTGCCATGCCAGCCCGAGTCATCAGGCCGCTCAGCCACCCAGATCCTGGCCAAAGGGACTCTGCCGTGGGTCCCAGATGCCGGAGCCCTGCAGGAGGGAAGGGAAAGAAAGAAGACATAAGCCAAAACAGAAGTCCTGCCAAGGGTTAGCCCTAACGGAGGGCTCCGTAGAGGGAAGCGGCCCTCACCTTCTCTTCTGTGCCCTTCAGCCCCTCAGGCCAGGCTTCCCGGCTCCTGCGGAGACCGGCCAGTCAGCCAGGAAAAGGGAAAGGGAAACTAAGGCAAATAGGTAAATGGCCAAGCAGTTTACCACCATCCAGTAAATTGCAAAATCCTATCTTCTTAACCAAGGATATTGGGAGTAAATGGTTGTCACTGCTCCCCAACCAGAAGACAAACAGCTTGCCTTGCCCTGCCCAGGGAGACAGAGAACTCCAACTTTGCGCACCGAACCTAAGGAAAGAGGAAGTTCAGGGAGTAAAGCTCATTTTTGTCACATCAGTATAAAACTCATCAATATCCTATTGAGACCCTCCTGTGAAGTCTCCCCTAAACTCCCAACCTTTAAGACCTTTGAGAGCCCTAGCTGGTTTGGCTATAAATAGAGCATCGGCCTGCAGACTGAAGGGCCCCAAGTTCAGTTCCAGTCAAGGGCACATGCCTGAGTTTCAGACTTAATCCCCAGGAGAGGGTGTGCAGGAGGCAACCGATCAATGATTCTCGGCATTGATGTTTCTATCTCTATCTCCCTCTCTCTTCTCTGAGATCAATAAAATATATACATGTTGGGGGGGAGGGACAAAAAAAAAACCCACCTTCAAGAGCCAGGCTCCCTCTCCCTCTGCCGAGCAAGCCTGTGGCTTGCTTTCCTCTCGAGCCTGCGTCTTTTAGCTCTCAGATCCCTAGGAGACTTGCAACAAGGGGAGCAACAGGCAGCGACAGCTGGTCCCAGCTCTTCCCGAACTGTCCTCAAGGTCCCTCCCTTTTCTCTGACTGTCCAAAGAGCCAAAGCAGCCCGGCCCAGCTCCCTCCCATTGCCTCTTCCTACCCTAAGCCCCTGTGTCACTATCCCAGCTTTATGAACACTCTCACCCTGCCTGGACAGGTTGTGTGAAATCTTCCCTGCACAGAGTCCCATATCTCCAGGCCGGCCGAACAGACCCGCTCCAGGCCCAGTTCTTGATAACCACCAGCTTCCTCCCCTCCACCCAGACACCCTCTGAGCTCCTCCCCATAACAGGACCCTCCTGAGGGATTCTAGGTGCTTCCCACCATTTCCTCTCACCCTGCTCCAGCCTGCGTCCATTCTCCCTCTATCCAAAAGCCCTCCTAGCTTAGTGAAGGGTTCCCTTTTTTTAGTAATAAACTGCCTTCCTTTCCTCCATCTCCCCAATTCCCAGGATCCGCTATCTAAGACTGTCTTTTGCACAGGCAATTCTGGCTACTTGTTGACTGTGATGTCTGAATCCACATGTACCATTTCCTCCAGGAATCCTTCCTCACCAATCCCACCTACTTGTTTATTCAATGACTATGAATGTGCTGGGGCATGGGACTAGACAAAAGGTGCATGCTGGTGCCCTAAACAGTGTGGCTCAGCAGATAGAGCGTTGGCCTGCTGACTGAGGGGTCCCAGGTTTGATTCTGGTCAAGGGTGTGTACCTTGGTTGCAGGCACATCTCCAGTAGGGGGTTTGCAGGAAGCAGCTGATCGATGTTTCTTTCTCATTGATATTTCTAACTCTCTATCCCTCTCTGTGAAAAATCAATATATATATTTAAAATGCATGCTGGAAAACATGCATTTCCTCTATTATCTCTATTCCTCTCTGAAAAATCAATATATATATATATATATATATATATATATATATATATGCTGGAAAACAAGACAGACATGGTCCCTACCCTCAGAGAGCCCACAGTCTAGTTGGGGACAAACGACAAGTGAATGGGCAATTTCAGTTCCATATCACGGAGATGTGGGAGCACCTTGGAGAGACGTCTGTCCAGGCGTGGAAGTCTGAGAAAGTTTCCTGCAGGAAACAGCGTCTGAGCTGAGGCTGAGTCCAGCCTGGGCTGAGGTCTGACTGGGCTCAGCGCCGCTCACCTTCAGACCCTACAAAACAAGAGCCTGGTAGGGACGCTTCACCAGGTATTATACAACATCTCTAAAAAACATATTTTTACTGATTTCAGAGAGAAAGGAAGAGGGGGAAAGAGAAAAACATCAATGATGAGAATCATTGATCAGTTGCCCCTTCATGCACTTTGGAAATGGTACATGTGGATTCAGACATCACAGTCAACAAGTAGCCAGAATTGCCTGTGCAAAAGACAGTCTTAGATAGCAGATCCTGGGAATTGGGGAGATGGGGGAAAGGAAGGCAGTTTATTACTAAAAAAAGGGAACCCTTCACTAAGCTAGGAGGGCTTCTGGATAGAGGGAGAATGGACGCAGGGTGAGAGGAAGTGGTGGGAAGCACCTGCATCCACTCTGGATATGGAGCCCACAACCCAGGCATGTGCCGTGACCTCCTGGTTCATAGGTCAACCACTGAGCCATGCCAGCTGGGCTCAAATAACCACCACCACCCCCTTTTTTTTAATCCTCATCTGAGGATATTTTCTCATTGATTTTTTTAAAAATTGATTTTATTGCCGAAACCGGTTTGGCTCAGTGGATAGAGTGTTGACCTGTGGACTGAAAGGTCCCGGGTTCGATTCCGGTCAAGGGCACATACCTTGGTTGCGGGCACATCCCCAGGGGGGGTGTGCAAGAGGCAGATGCTCGATGTTTCTCTCATTGACGTTTCTAACTCTCTATCCCTCTCAATTCCTCTCTGTGTAAATTCAATAAAAATATATTTTTTTAAAAAAGAGAGAGAGAATGGAAGACACAGGAAAAGACAGAGAGAGGAGAATGAAACAAGATGGAGGTCTAGGTAGTCTCCTAGGCTGCCACATCAACAATTTGGAAAAAAACAACAGCTAAAATTGAAAGGGATCACATCAGACCCACAGGAAAGCTGGAATGGGATGGCTACAACTAGAGACAAAGCAAGGCGCAGCTGCCACCATGTGGAGTTTAAAACTACGGTGGAACCAGAGCCGCCGCCACTGCGAGTGAGGGAAGCCCACCGAGAGCAGAGCTCGCTCCGCCCCGGGCCCAGGGAGTGGGCTGCTTCAGAGCCTGGCCTCCGAGTCCGCAGCCGTCCCGGCATTCCCGCCGTGGGAGCGAGGGAACCGACGCTGAACCTCGGCTGCACCTTCCATTCCCTCCCAGAGCAAGCCGCCTTAGAGCCCAGCCTCCACACCCCCCAGCCCCCCCAGTCCGGCCTCTAAGCCCGCAGCTTTCCCAGCCCACCATGTGCCCCGGGAAAGCCTTGTGCCCCGAGGGAGCAGTGGGACCAGGGGGAGCTGTGTGCCTCAGTGAGCCGTGTGCCTGTGGAGAGCCGTTTTCCCCAGGGGGGCCGTGTGCCCCGGGGGGAGTTGTGGGACCCAGGGGAGCGGTGGGACCTGGGGGACCCATGTACCCCGGGTGAACCATGTGCCCCAGGGGGGCAGTGTGTCCCGGTAGAGCCCTGTAACCAGAGTAGAGGTGGGACCAGGGGGAGCTGTGTGCCCCAGGGAGGCCATGTGCCCCAGGAGAGACCAGTGCCCCAGGTGAGCCATGTGCCCTGGGGGGAGTTGTGGGACCCACGTGAGCCATGTGCCCCAGGGGTGCCGTGTGCCCCGGGAGAGCCGTGTGCCCCGGGAGAGACAAGTGCCCCAAGAGAGCCCTGTGCCCCAGGAGAGAGGTGAGACCTGGGGGAGCTGTGTGCCCCAGGGTGGCCGTGTCCCCCCGGGGGGGGGTCTTGTGACCCAGGGGGGGCAGTGTGCCCTGGGAGAGCCGTGTGCCCAAGGGGGGCCATGAGCCCCGGGGAAGAGGTGGGATCAGGAGGAGCTGTGTGCCCCAGGGGGGCCGTGTGCCCTGGGGGAGCCATGTTCCCCAGGGGGCCATGTGCCAGGGAGAGCCATGTGCCCTAAGAGAGCCCTGTGCCCCAGGGGAGAGGTGGGACCAGGGAGTGGGGGGTGTGAACCGGAGGAGGAGCGGATTCTATTTGTGTGGTCCTGAGACATTTGGACAGTCTGCAGCCATTTGCTATAGAACACTTTGTTGTATTTCCTTACAAAAACAAATGGGAGAGAGTGTCCCACTTGAAATTCATATATGGGAAAAAAGGAAAAGAGAAGGAAAAAAATCTGAGGAACAGAATAAAGTGGTGAATATAATAGAATCAGGGGCAAAGAAAGGGAGTGGGAGACCAAAACAAGATGGCGGCCTAGGTAGTCTCCTAAGCTGCCACCTCATCAACAATTTGGAAAAAAACAACAGCTAAAATCGAAAGGGATCACACCAGACCCACAGGAAAGCTGGCAGAATGGGAAGGCTACAACTAGACACAAAGCAGGGCGCCGCTGCTGCCATGTGGAGTTTTAAACTACGGTGGAACTGGAGCAGCCACCGCTGCCACTGGGAATGAGGGAAGCCAGACCTCGCTCCATCCCGGGCCCAGGGAGTGGGCCAGCCCAGCCGGCCCGCCGTGGGAGTGAGGGAGCTGATATCGGGCCTCCGCCATGCCTTCGGCTCCTGCCCGGACGAGAAGCCTTTGAGCGGTCTCCCAGACCGCAGCTGTCCCAGCCCGCCATGCTGGTGAGGAGATGGAGCAGTGTCTCCCCGCCCGCAGCCAGCTCAGCCCAGCCTCCGCGCACGCCATGCTGGTGAGGAGCTGGTGTGGCCCCAGCGAGTCCTTCCTCCACTGCTGCATGGCCAGGCTGAAGCTTCCTCTACTGCCGCCATGTGGATTTTAAAACTACAGGGGAAATTGAACCACAGGAGCAACCATCGCTGCCGCACCTGCTGCCGCACCCACCACCACCGCCGCTGCAAATAAGGGAAATCCACCGAGAACAGGGAGTGGGCGGCTTCAGAACTTAGCCTCCACATCCGCAGCTGCTCCACTTCCGCACTGAATGAGACACCTTTGAGGGCAGTCTCCCTGCCCACAACCATCTCAGCCCGTCTGTAGCCGTCCCTGCACGCCTGCAGTGCTGGTGAGGAGATGGCACGGCGCCTTCCGTTCTCAGCTCCAGCGAGCCCTTCGCCCTTCAGGCCCACCGCCGCAGGGCAGAGCCAGAGCCTCTGCCGGGACCCGAGGAGGGGTGCTGCTGCCACCATGTGGATTTTAAAAATACAGTGGAAATTGAGCCACAAAAGCCACCGCCTCCGCCGCACCCGCTGCTGCCGTGAGTGAGGGAAGCCCACCGAGAACAGAGCTCACTCCATCCAGGGCCCAGGGAGTGGGCGGCTTCAGAGCTTGGCCTCCAAGTCAGCAGCCATTCCGCTGTGACTCCTTGGAGCGCAGTCTCCGCGCCCGCAGCCGTTCCAGCCTGCCCGCTGTGCTAGCAAGGAGCTAGCGCGGCACCTCCAATTCGCAATCCCAGCTCCCCAGAGGGGCCGTGTGCCCCGGGTGAGCTGTGTGTCCCAGGGGGCTGTGTGCCCTCAGTGAGCCGTGTGCCCCGGGGAAGCAGTGGGACCCGGGGGAGGGGCGGTGTGAACCAGAGGAGCGGATTCTATTCATGTGGTCCTGAGATAGTCACCATAAAACAAGCAGATTGTCAAATTACAGCGGGGAGGGGAAGGAGACCTGGGGGGAGATAAGAGATCAAGGACTGGTATGCATGAATATAAGTACAACCAAGGAACACAGAACTCTGGGGAGGTAGGGCATGAATGGGGGGGGGGCAATGGTAAGCTATGTACACATATAATACCTTAATAAATTTTTTTAAAAAAAGAAAGGGAGTGGACTGATAATTATCAGGAGGATAAGGGGGTGGGGAAGCAGTGAGAGACTGGATTGAAATCGTATAACCAATGGATGAAGAGAATTGAGGGGGAAAGGGGTAAGGGCAGAGGGTGGGAAGGGAACTAGGTGGTAGGGAGCTTTGGCGATAAAAAGGAGAAACAATTGTAATAATCTGAGTAATAAAGATTTATTTAAAAAAATAAAAAAATAAAAACAAAAATGAAGGCAAAAAAAAAAAGACAGAGAAATATCGATGTGAGAGGAACGCATCGACTGGTTGCCTCTTGCATGCACTTTGACCAGGGGCTGGGCCAGGGAGGAGCCTGCAACCAAGGTATGTGCCCTTGACCAGAATTGAACTTGGGCCCTTCGGTCTGCAGGCCAACGCTCTATGCACTGAGCGACACCGGCCAGGGCAAATAACCCGTTTTTAATAAACTCTGAGTCCCAGAAGAAAGAGGCCTGGCCTGAAAGTCACAAGTGTATGACTTTGGCCTGTGCACTTCCTTGCCTTAGTGTTTTCAAATGTAAAAGAAGAGGGTTGGATGAGTTTATCTTCTCTTCTTCATCAGGAAGATATTAAATAGATGGAGTAAATAGGAGGCTTGATCAGTTGAGCAAAAAACATGCCCTTAGCTCGGATCTGCGTGGGAGGGAGGGCAGAGTCCAGAGGCCAGGAGAGGCTGTCAGAGCTCCAGAGAAAGTGGCCGAAGTCGCCTCCTGCTCCTCACTCTCCGGCATCACCTGCACTGCCCTCGGCAATCATGCTGAGACGCTCACGGGGAGGCTTAGTTACCTTGTGGCTGTCCTGTGTGCAGCACTCCAAGGGCAAGCATGGCAGACCAAAAGGCTAACACGGGCCCAATAAACAGGATTTAAGCTTATGCGGGCCGCAAACAAACCAAAGCTTTCATTCTCATCATTTTCATAGAAACGTAAGTTTATTTCGATGGGGACACGCTGAACACAAAGGACTGGATAAATGTCATCATTAACATAAAATAACAGAACATTTTAATAAACAATATTTGTTCTTTAAAAAAAATTTTTTTGTTCATTTTTTTTACAGAGAGGAAGAGAGAGGGATAGAGAGTTAGAAACATCAATGAGAGAGAATCATCGATCAGCTGCCTCTTGCACACCCCCTCCTGGCGATGTGCCCGCAACCAAGGTACATGCCTTTGACTGGAATTGAACCTGGGACCTTTCAGTCTGCAGGCTGACGATCTAGCCACTGAGTCAAACCCATTTCAGCTAATATTTGTTCTTGAACATGAACTTACCAACACTGAATAACTGCACAAATTAATAAGCATAACACAAATAAATCTATTTTTCTTGCTTTCTGAAAGCAAAATATTTTCTTTTGTGCACACCAAACAAGTCAGTCCCAGATTAATGACGTGGCCGTCGGCTGCTGACATAGCCGCTGCGGGTGTTAGTGGCGAGAAAAGGCGCCTGCACGTAAGGACCATGAGGGAAAAGTCATTAGCGAGCATTGTAGTTCCTAGTTAATAATTTCGTATAACAGGATATTGTAAAAATTAAGTTATGACATTTTTATTAAAACATTTCTTACCTACTGTTATGTTGGCTGGGCTGCAAAAGTATTATTTGTGGCCCTACCTGGTTTGGCTCAGTGGACAGAGCATCAGTCTGCAGACTGAGGGGTCCCAGGTTCCATTCTGATCAAGGGCACATGCCTGGGTTGCGGGCTTAATTCCCATTAGGAGACGTGTAGGAGACAGCCAATCAATGCGTCCCCCTCATCATTGACGTTTCTATCTCTCCCTCTCTCTTCCTCTCTGAAATCAATAAAGATATATTTTTAAAAAATATTCATTGTGGGCTGCATGTGGCTCATAGGCCACGAGTTTGACATGCTTGCTCGATGGCTTTTATCTTAAGAGATGGCTGTTCCCCGAAACCGGTTTGGCTCAGTGGTAGAGCGTCGGTCTGCGGACTGAAGGGTCCCGGGTTCAATTCCAGTCAAGGGCATGTACATTGGTTGCGGGCACATCCCCAGTAAGGGGTGTGCAAGAGGCAGCTGGTCGATGTTTCTCTCTCCGACGTTTCTGGCTCTCTATCTCTCTCCCTTCCTCTCTGTAAAATATCAATAAAATATATTAAAAAAAAAAAAAAAAAAAAAAAAGAGAGATGGCTGTTCACAGGTGAGGAAACTGAGGCCCCAGTGGTGAAAGGACTTACCTAAAGTCACGTGGCTGGTGAGTGACAACTGCAAGAGGCGCCAGGGTCTCCTAATTCCGGGTCCAGACTCCACACATGCCGCACATACTTCCAACTTCCAGCTGGATTTCTCCCACCCTCCGGCTCCTGCCTCCTTATCTGAGCAGAGCCGGAGTGCTGGGCTTGCCTCCCTGCCCGCTCTCTCCTCCGGCCTATCAGGCTGGATCTCAAAAGGCACCCAGGATCGTGGACAAGGCCCTTGGCGAGGGAGGGAAAGCTGCTCTGTGACTCCCATGGAGCTGAGTGTCCCCCGGCCGCCAGTCTCCATGGACTCAGACTGTCACATCTCCTCTCAGGGGCTTATCACTGAAGTCCCCTGACTGCCTGGTTCTGAGGAGGAACCCTGAGGTCAGGAGGAAAGTCAGTGTGTTGGCCAAAACCGGTTGGTTGGGCTCAGTGGATAGAGCGTCAGTCTGTGGACTGAAAGGTCCCAGGTTCGATTCCGGTCAAGGGCATGTACCTTGGTTGCGGGCACATCCCCAGTAGGGGGTGCGCAGGAGGCAGCTGGATGATGGTTCTCTCTCATCCATGTTTCTAACTCTCTATCCCTCTCCCTTCCTCTCTGTAAAAAATCAATAAAATATATTTTAAAAAATAAAAAAAGAAGAAATCCCAATTTCCACTTGCATCCCTTGAAGGCAACCTAACCTAGCCTACAGCACCGCTCCTGCCAGTTCCCCTCCTGCGCCCACCCTGCTGCCGGGAGCGCGGGTACTCTGCAGACTGCCAGCCGCCTCGCCTCCGCCCTCCGTGTCACCGGCAGAGCCTTGCTCTCTCCCTGCTCCCTGTCACCTCCTCGCCTGTGACTGGCTCAGCCTCTCGGTCTCATCCTTTTCCTTTTCCTTCACTCACTCCCAGACCCTTCCTCACACACAGGAAAGCGCCTCACAGCCCTCGCTCTCCCGTCTGCTCCCCCAGTTCTGCTGCTGGAAGCCCTGGAACTGGGTCACCCAGACCAGGTTCCCAACAACAGGTGAAGCAGGAAGTCCCCTGGGCTGAGAGGAGGGCAGAGGGAGGCCGTGGCCAGAGCAGCCAGTGACCAGTACATCCTACCTGTGACATCACACGTTCCTGCCCTGAGGAGCCAGAGGCAGGAAGAGGTGACAAATGATGGAAGGAGCTGGGCTTCATGCGGCCGATGCGGCTGTGTCCTCAGAAACCTGGTGGAGAACCAGGACCTCCTTTTGGGGGAGCACAGCGGTCTTGGGGAGGGCATGGAGGGAGCAAGAGCAGGAGGAATCACAGGTTTTGGAGGGAAAAGGTCTCAGAGACCAACGACCTAGTCCAAATACATCTAATGCCCCCCAGGCAGCCCTGACACTTACAACCTGCTTTCCCTTCCCTAGGCTGACGTCTATCTTCCAGTGGTGCCCACTCACTGTGGACTTGGAAAGGGAGAACTAGGCCCTGGCCAGTGTGGCTCAGTGGATAGAGCATGAACCTGGGGACTGAAGGGTCCAGGGTTCTATTCCGGTCAAGGGCACATGCCTAAATTGAGGGCTTGATCCCCAGTGGGGGGTGTACAGGAGGCAGCCAATCAATGATTCTCTCTCATCATTGATATTTCTATCTCTCTTCCTCTCTCTCTTTCTCTCTCTGAAATAAATAAAAATATGTTTTTAAAAGAAAAGAGAGCATAGGAGGAAAGCTGCAGAGAGGTTTGAACATAAGTGCAGGGACAAATGGGAAGCAAGAAAGAGATGCGATGCCGAGAGACGAGGAAAGCTGAGCGCAAGGAGTGCAGATGAAGGGGGCGGGCAGAGAAAAGGTTTGCAGGAGAAACTGATGAAGTGCAACTGAGAAAACTGTTGCCATGGTGATGGGTCCAGAGGAGGGAGGAGAAATAGAAATCGGATTATGAGCTGGGGGAGAGAAAAAGGGGGTGTTCAAGGCCCAGAAGCAATGCCCCCACACCACGACCCCCACGCCAGCTCCCCCACACCACCTCCCCCACACCAGCTCCCCCACACCACCTCCCCCACACCAGGCCCCTCACACCAGCTCCCCCACACCAGGCCCCCCACACCAGCTCCCCCACACCACCTCCCCCACACCAGGCCCCTCACACCAGCTCCCCCACACCAGCTCTACCACACCAGCTCCCCCACACCAGGGCCCCCACACCAGCTCCCCCACTCCAGCTCCCCCACACCAGGCCCCCCACACCAGCTCCCCCACACCACCTCCCCCACACCAGCTCTACCACACCAGGTCCCCCACACCAGGCCCCCCACACCACCTCCCCCACACCAGCTCTACCACACCAGGTCCCCCACACCAGGCCCCACACACCAGGCCCCTCACACCAGCTCCCCCACACCAGCTCCCCCACACCAGCTCTACCACACCAGCTCCCCCACACCAGGCCCCCCACACCAGGCCCCCCACACCAGCTCCCCCACACCAGCTCTACCACACCAGGTCCCCCACACCAGGCCCCCCACACCAGGCCCCCCACACCAGCTCCCCCACACCAGGCCCCCCACACCAGGCCCCCCACACCAGCTCCCCCACACCAGCTCCCCCACACCAGCTCCCCCACACCAGGCCCCCCACACCAGGCCCCCCACACCAGCTCCCCCATACCAGCTCCCCCACACCAGCTCCCCCACACCAGCTCTCCCCCACACCAGGCCCCCCACACCAGGCCCCCCACACCAGCTCCCCCATACCAGCTCCCCCACACCAGCTCCTCCACACCAGGCCCCCCACACCAGGCCCCCCACACCAGCTCCCCCATACCAGCTCCCCCACACCAGCTCCCCCACTCCAGCTCTACCACACCAGGTCCCCCACGCCAGCTCCCCCACACCAGCTCCCCCACACCAGGCCCCCCACACCAGCTCCCCCACACCAGGCCCTCCCAGCAGACCACCTTCTACCCTTGAGAAATAGCTTTCTCAGAGGCACCAAGGCCAGACTAGGGATGCTGCAGTCCTGGAGGATCAGGCCTCTGGAACCCCCTCCCTCCTCTCCTGGGTGAGGGCACCCCCACCCCAACATGCCTCAGGGCCCTGGGAGCCCTCTCTGCACAGCCCACTTCCTCTCCATCAGGAGCTCAGAGTGAAGGGGGCGGGGACTTGTTTTAAGTGCCTACGATGTGCCAAAGCCTGCATCCCTGGTTTCATCCGTCCTCACCACAGCCCTGCGCAGGCTCTCTACCTCCGTGAGCAGACAGGGAACAGATCGAGGTCCCAACTGGACAGATCGAGAGCCGTCCCTGCTGGCCTGCCCCCTGCACAGCGTGCCCACGCTACACCCCACACCCTCCCGCACAGGTGGCCGCACAGAAGCTACTGGGCCTTGAGGCAAATATGCCACAGACAGTGAGACTGGCTCAGTAGGAAGGGGCAGCTCAGGGCTGGGGGGGGGGGGGGGCGGACAGAGCCCTGGGCATTCTGGCTGAGCCAGGAACAGGTCCAGCAGGCCCGTGGAGCCCTGCGGGCAGCACTTGCTGAGCCTGTGAGCCCAGCAGCTATGGGGGAAGCGGCCCTCCAGCCCTGAGCTTCTGTATAAACAGTGGTTCTGTAAAGGGTACTGCCTCTGATGTGCAGATCAGACAGAGCCTGGGAGGTGGGAGAAGGCAGGGTTCAAGGGCATGTGTGGTCTTGGGTAGCTATGCCAAGACGCCCCCGCCCAAGTTTGAGGGGGCTCCAAAAGGTGTGGGTCTGGCCCATCATCACCTGCTCTCCCTCCTGGTGGAGACCTTAATACACCCACCTGTTCTCTCTGGGGACTGGCTAGAACCACATCCTAACCTGGGAGGCAGCCGGCGGGTGTGTGTGTGTGTGTGTGTGTGTGTGTGTGTGTGTGTGTGTGTGGCTGGGCCCCAAGGCTAAAGGTCACAGTTCTATTGGTTCCCTTGTCCACTGGACTCCAGAGGTTCTGGGTCCTTGCCCCGCAGCCCAGAGCGGTCAGAGGGGAATAGAGCTGCCAAGAGGCACGCAGGCCGCCAGGACAGGAGAACAGGGAATCGGCCACAGACACAGCTGGCAGCCATCTAACCCTCTTCCCCAAACCAGGGACTCAAGAGTTAAACGGTTAACTAACACCCTCAGCACTCACTGACTGTGGCCCACTTTCCTGCATGAAGTCAAGAACCACAGACTCAGGCCGGGGCAGACCCCCCAGGCCAGGCGCCCTTCCGGAGCCTTCCTCCTTGGGTAAAAGGAAGGGGACTCAGAGAACTCACTCCTGTGCCTCCGTTCACATCTCATCACCCCACCGACACCCCAGGACTCCCTCCCTCGCCCTTCTGGGCGCCCAGCATTAGTTCCCACAGACAAGGCAGGAGGGGCCCAGCCCCAGCCCAACGCACCCAGGGACTGCGGGGAGGAGAGAAAAGACACCCATCCTCCTCCTCACCGGCTCCCAGACTGCCTCCCACAGCCCCTCATGGAATCCCAAATCCCATTCCCCCAGCTGCAGCCCCGCACTTGGGCCACCCAGTCCCTCTCATCCCCATCTTCCCTCCCAGACAGGCCGTCGGAGAAGCACCCCGACCCCAGGACGGGTCGGCTGCGGGGACTCCCAGAGGCTTCTTTCCTGCCTGGGGCGCCACTCCCTGCGGCTCTCTCCTATTTTCTTTTCTTTTTATTTTAAAAAAATATATATTTTATTGATATTATTGACTTTTTACAGAGAGGAAGGGAGAGGGATAGAAAGCTAGAAACATCAATGAGAGAGAAACATGGACCAGCTGCCTCCTGCACCCCCCTCCCCCCCCCCCCCCGGGGATGTGCCAGCAACCAGTGTACATGCCCTTGACTGGAATTGAACCTGGGACCTTTCAGTCCCCAGACCGATGCTCTATCCACTGAGCCAAACCGGTTTTGGCTTCTTTTCTTTTTTAAATATAACTTTATTGATTTCAAGGAGAGAGGGAGGAGGAAGGGAGGGAGGAAGAGAGAGAGAGAGAGAGACAGAGAGAGAGAAGAGCATCAATGATGAGAGAAAATCATCGGTCAGCTGCCTCCTGCACGCCCCCTGCTGGGGACTGAGCCCGGACCGGCATGTGCCCTGACCGGGAATGGAACCGTGACCTCCTGGGTCACTGGCCATGCTCAGCACGGCGCCACACTGGCCGGGCCCCTGTTTTCTTTTAGGGAAGCTTCTCGGTCCCCCAGAGGCTCCTCCTCTGCCTTGAATGTTGGGCCCAGGCTCCGTCCTCAGCCTGCCCCCCCACCCCCTTCCCCACTCCCCCCCAGCACCAGCCCCAGCCACCCCCCTCCCCCCCCCTGCACCAGCTTCAGCAGGCAAAGGGCAGCAGCCAGCCAGATGCTAAGCCAGGCCCCAGACACCCTAACTTCGCCGATCCCCACCCCACCCTGAAGACCACCACCCAAAGGCTCCTGTGAACACCTTTTGCCTAGAATCTCACCTCACCAGCGTGTCAAGACAGCCCATGGCACTCAGACCCTGCTGGTGTGGCTCCGTGGTTTAGCATTGAGGCAGCAATCAGTGATTCTCTCAGCGATGTTTCTATCTCTTCCTCTCTGGAATCAATAAACATATATTTTAAAAGAAAAAACGAACAACCCAGTGGTTGAGCAGCAACCCATGAGCCAGGAGGTCACTGGTTCGATCCCCAGTCAGGGCACATGCCCAGGTTGCTGGCTCTACCCAGTGGGGGTTGTGCAGCCCACTCACCGGTATTTCTAGCTCTCTATCCCTCTCCCTTCCTCTCTCTAAAATCAATTTTAGAAAAATATTTTTAAATATATTTTATTGATTTTAAAAAATATATATGTTTTATTGATTTTTTACAGAGAGGGATAGAGAGTTAGAAACATCGATGAGAGAGAATCATCAATCAGCTGCCTCTTGCACACCCCTTACTGGGGATGTGCCCGCAACCAAGGTACATGCCCTTGACCAGAATCAAACCCAGGACCTTTCAGTCCGCAGGCCGACACTCCTTCCACTGAGCCAAACCAGCAAGGGCTAGAAAAAAATATTTTTAAAAAATGTCTCTCAGCTGTTCATCCAACACATTGCAGCAAAAATCATCTTTATAAGATACAAGTTTGATCATGACACTCTCCTGTTTAAAACCCTTAAAGAGCTTTCTTTTATCCTCAGGATAAAAATGAGAATCCTTGCCTAGCCAGTCTGGCTCAGTGGATAGAGTGTTGGCCTGCAGATCAAAGGGTCTCAGGTTCAATTCCAGTAAAGGGTATGTTCCTCGGTTGCAGGCCCCTCTGCGGCCCCAGCCCTGGTTGGGGATCATGCAGGAGGCAACCAATTGATGTGTTTCTCTCACATTAATACAGTATTTCTCCCTGTTTTTCCCTCTCTCTTCCACTCTCTCTAAAAATCAATGGAAAAATATACTTGAGTGAGAATTTTTTTTAAAAATTAGAATCCTTAAAGGGGCTTACAGAGTTCTTCCGCTCCCAACTTCTCCAGTGACTTTCCTCATAATCCTCTGCATCTTCAACGTGTCCATTCTCTGACCTTGAGCCTTTGCAGTTCTCTCAGCTGGGAACAGTCTCCACCCCTTCTTCCGCCTTCATCCTGCTAACAGGGCCTCACTTAGCACTTCTTCCAGGAAGCCCTCCGGGACTCCCCAAGCCCAGGTAAGTGGCCCCTGCAGTGAGGAGCCTCTTGACAAGTCCTTTAGATTCCTCATTTATCAATAACAGTACCTACCTGCAGAGTTGTTATGAGGATTAGTCAAGAAAATGCATGGAGCACGTAGAACAGACCTGGCATGGGGTTAGCACTCCATAAATAGCAGCTTTTATCAATTCTAAAATCCTGGTACAGGGCAGTGGCGGATTCTTCAATACCCCCCACTGGACCATAGTTCCAGGGAAAGCATTTCATTCACCTCTGAATACCAGCACTTAGCAGTAATTAGTGAAAAGGCATTTCATAAACATTGATTGAATAAAATCATTCATGCTAATTCCGGCCAGCATTACTTCTTATGGATTAGCTTTGCTCTCTTCAAGCATTAAGAGCCTTAATTATTACACAATGAAGGCCCCACCTCTCCTACCACAAACTGAAGTAGGCCCCATCCCTGCTGACCCCCTCACACACACTCCTCCCGCCCCCGCCCAACTTCTCTCTCTGTGGGAAACACGACCGGCCAGGGCCGGGTCTTTGCAGGGGAATTGCTCCTTCACACCCACACCCAGGCAATCCCTCCTTCCCAGGGCTCTGCCCAGGCTGCGCTGACCCAGCTGCCTCTACAGACCTCCAGCCCTCAGCCTCCAGCACCTTCCGCTGCACCTCGGGCAGAAACACAGCTCCCCTTCCAGCATCCGGCCAGGCAGCACAGCCTGAGGTCACAGGGTCAACGCTGGGCCTTGGGGACAGGTGTTGTTTGGCTCAGAGGGTGCCTTTTTATCATGTATGTCCATTTACATTTGAAAATAAGAACATTTTACCTAAAAATTTCCATTTCTGGCTTCTCTAGGGAAAGTGAGAAGGCATGACCCACAAGGTGCTCCAGCACCCTGTCACCTGCCCCCTTTGGCTAATTTTTAAAAAAAATATACTTTATTAATTTTTCACAGAGAGGAAGAGAGAGGGATAGACAGTTAGAAACACTGATGAGAGAGAAACATCGATCAGCCGCCTCCTGCACACCCCCTACTGGGGATGTGCCTGCAACCAAGGTACATGCCCTTGACCGGAATCGAACCTGGAACCCTTCAGTCCACAGGCCAACACTCCTTCCTCTGAGCCAAACCAATTTTGGCTCCTTTGGCTAATCTTGTTACCAGGCCCACACCAGACCCCGCACACCAGCTAGTCCTTCAAGACACCAGGGCTGATCCTGGCTGGGTGCTCAGTGGTTAGAGCGTCAGCCCTCAAACTGTGGGTCCCAGGAGCCTAGACTTGGGTTGCAGGCTGGATTCTCAGCTCTGGTCAAGCACATGTGAAAGCAACCAGAAGTGTTGCAGGAATTGGCTCGTGCCCAGTGTGTCTCTCTCATATCAATGTTTCTCTCTGTGCTTCTCTGCCTCTCCTCCACTCTCTCTAAGAAGCAGGGAGGGGGGGGGTGGATACCCTCAGGTGAGGATTAACAACAACAAAAGGAGAAACCTATCCTTGGGTGAAGATTTAAAAAAACAAAAGCAGAGAGACCGAAACAAGATGGCAGCCTAGGTAGTCTCCTAAGCTGCCACCTCATCAACAATTTGGAAAAAAACAACAGCTAAAATCGAAAGGGATCACATCAGATCGACAGGAGAGCTGGTGGAATGGGATGGCTACAACTAGAGGGCAGGAAAAGCACCGCTGCTGCCATGTGGAGTTTAAAGCCACAGTGGAACCGGAGCCGCAGCAGCCGCCGCCGCCGCCAGTGAGGGAGGCCCACCGGGAGCAGAGCTCGCGCCGCCCCGGGCCCAGGGAGTGGGCTGCCTCAGAGCCTGGCCTCTGCGCACGCAGCTTTCCTGGCCTGCTCGCCATGGGAGCAAGGGAACTGGCCCCAAGCTGCGGCCGCACCCGCCTGGAGCGAGCCACCTTGGAGCCCGGCCTCCGCACCCACAGCCTTACCAGCCCAGCCTCCTCGCCCACAGCCTTTTCAGCCGCCCGCCCTCCTAGTGAGGGAGCCCGGCGCAGGGCCACGGCCGCGCCTTTTGCTCTCGGCCCCAGCGAGCCCTCTGCCGGGCCGGCCCACTTGCTTGTGGAGCAAAATGGAGGACCGAGAGGTTGTGCCCAGAGCACTCTTTGTGGCCTGGGACTCTGGACTTCCAGGCCCGCCCACCTTGCTGGTGAGGGAGCCAGCGCAGGGCCTCGGCAGTGCCTTCCACTCTCCACCCGAGCGAGGCCTTCGCCCATCTGTTCGACTCTGGACCTGGCCCGAGCTTCTGCGGAGCCCCTGAGAGCCAGTGCCAAGGCGGAGCATACTCATGGAGCGTGACGGAGGACCGAGAGGTAGTACCCAAAACACTCTTTGTGGCCTGGGACTGAAAAGCCTAAACACCTAAACCCGGGGGACTGAAAGCCTGAACGTGTGAAATCAGAGCTGCTGAGGTTGCTAGGGTGGAGTCGTCCAGAGCCTCCCCGTTCTACCCCCTTGTCGTCCTCCTGCTCGCCTGCAGCTCAGGCCCTGGGGGATCCAGGATAGGAGGGCATCAATCGACGGTCCCAGAGGAGCCATGTGGCCCGAGAGAGCCTTGTGCCCCGGGGGAACGGTTGGACCAGGGTGAGCCGTGTGACCTGGGGGGGGGGGGGCCGGGGAGCCCCTATGTTCATAGCAGCACAATTTACAATAGCTAGGATTAGGAAACAGGCAAGGTGCCCGTCAGCAGATGATTAGAGCAGAAAACTATGGTACATCCACACAATGGAATACTATGCTGCCATACAAAAAAAGGAATTCTCATCATTAGCAGCAACCTGGATGGAATTGGAGAACATCATGCTGAATGAAATAAGCCAGTCAATGAAAGAGAAACACCACATGTCCTCTCTCATTTATGGATAATAAAGAATATTATAAACTAATGAACAGAAAGATAGATATAGTGACAGTAAAGCAACAAGCAGACTGTCAAATGACAGCGGGGAGGGAGGGTGATCTGGGGGAGATAAGAGATCAACCGAAGGACTGGTATGCATGCATATAAGTACAACCAATGGACACAAAACTCTGGGGAGGGAGGGCATGTATGGGAGGTGTGGGGGGGCATTGGTAAGCAATGTACACATATACCTTAATAAAAAAATGGTGGGGAAAAAATAAATAAAAATTAAAAATTAATAAAATAAAAACAACAACAATAAAAGAAAAAGCGCCCTAGCCGGTTTGGCTCGGCCGATAGAGCATCGGCCTGAGGGTCAAAGTCCCGAATTCAAGGGCCCTGGTCTGGGCTTGTGCAGGAGGCAACCAATCAGTGTGCCTCTCTCACATCACTGTTTCTCTCTGTCTGTCCATCTCTCCTCCACTCCCTAAGAATCAATGGGAAACATCCTGGGTGCCTTCCCACCTGAGAAGGAGTTGGAACAAGGAGTACCATCACAACAGACACCAGGGCTGCCCCCAGCTGCCCTTCGTGTCACCCAGGGGCAACAGTGAGCCTGGCCCTCCCTCCTCAGCAGCCGAGACGCCACCACTCCCCCTCCCGGCCTGTCCACCTGCTCTTCCAGGTCTCCGCATCCCACTCGGTGTCCCTGCGCTCCCTCCTCCATGCTCCCCATCACCTCGGTCATTCCCCTCATCATGGCCGAGACAGCCCTTCCATGCCTTCACTTCCACCCCTACCTCCATCCCCAAACCTTGAAAACCTGAACTCTGAGTCAAACAACCTGACAAGTTTACAATTTCTCTATTCAAACTGTTGAGTAATTGGGGGAAAACTCCCAAAATAGCAAGGTCAGTTAATTTTATGTGTCAATTGAGGGGTCATTGCCATGATACTTGTCCCACTGGGGGACATTTCTTCTGTTGCTTTTTAGAGCAAGTGGAAAGGAGGGGGAAGACAGAAAGAGAGAAACATCGATGTGAGAGAGACACATCAATTGGTGGCCTCCCCCACACACCCCGACCTGGGTCAGGAATTGAGCCCACAACTGAGGCATGTGCCCTTGACTGGAATTTGAATCCTCGACCCTTCAGTCCACAGACCGACGCTCTGAACACAGAGCAAAAGCAGACAGGCCTGAGCTGCAGCTCTTGCCCTGGGTCTCCAGCCTGCTGGCCTCCCCCGTCAGATTTCGGATTTGCCAAGCAGCCCCGAGGGCACGAGCCAATTCCCTAAATAAATCCGTCTATAAATACACATCCTGTTGGGCCCGGTTCTCTGGAGAGCCCTGACTAAGGCAGCTGGGCCCTGAGACCAGTGACACTCCAGGCTCTTGTAGCTGAATCTTCCTCTCCCACCACAGGGTTCCAAACTCTTTTCTCGCCCCCTTTCAGGCCCCAAACCTTTCTCCTTCTGGAGCTTTCTCTTCCCTGAGAAGGCAAAGGCCTTCCAGGGAGCCCCATTCACTTCTGCACCCCAGCCTTTCTCACACACCACCACCCCCCAGAAAGTCTGGCCTCTCTCTGCATCATTGCCCCCCGTTTTCTCTGCTAAAAAGTGTTGTTCCTGCCCAGCTGGCATGGCTCAGTGGTTGAGCGTTGACCTATGTACCAGGAAGTCACAGTTCAATTCCCAGTCAGGGCACTTGCCAGGGTTTTGGGCTCGGTCCCCAGCAGGGGGCGTGCAGGAGGCAGCTGGTCAATGATTCTCTCACCATTGATGTTTCTATCTCTCTCTCTCTCCCTTCCTCTCTGAAATCAATAAAAATATGTATATTTTTAAAAAGCAAGTGTGGTTCCTAAGGCAAAGGCTGATCTGACCCCATTTTCTTCCTCCTCCAACAGCCCCTCAATCATTACACAGCCCTCTCTCCTGCATCTTTGACTTTGAAACAGAACGGAGGAGCCTTTACTGGACCTGGTTCCTCTCCAGGCATCTCCTTCGCTTCCTGTCCAAGCCTCCTGGAAGTGGCAGCTCCGCTGGACATCCTCGCAGCGGCTCTGACCTCTGCCTTCCTCCCCTCGGGAGGCTGCTGCGAAGGAGCTGCATGACCCTCAAGATGCTCAGCCCCAGGGACAGTGCTTAATCCTTACTTCACGTCACTTGACATGGCCTTTTGGAAACTCCATCCACTCCCTCCATTTTCCTCCTCATTCTCATCCCCCCTGCATCCCCTCCCTCCCCGCACATGTCCCTCAGACACTGTGCTTCTCAGGTCCTGTCCTGCTGTCTCCTCTCCTGCTGCCTTCTGCCAGGACTTGTCCACACTCAGGATTTTAGCCATTGCTCACCTTCCCTCTCTTTAAAAAAAAAAAAAATTATTATTGATTTCAGAGAGGAAGGGAGAGAGGGAAACATCAATGATGACAGAGTCGTTGATCGGCTGCCTCCCGCACACCCCACACTGGGGATGGAGCCCACAACCCTGGACCAGGAACGGAACTCGTGATCTCCTGGTTCATAGGTCAATGCCCAACCACTGAGCCATGCCGGCTGGCTCACCGTCTCGCTTTATCCCATACCTCTCATCTGCCCCAGACTCACATATTCAATTATGAAAATGTCCAGAGGCTATAACTCACCCCAAATGTAGCGATTTATAAAACAGACCCCTTTCTGAGCATCAGGAATCTGGGAGGGACTTTGCTGAGTGTTTCTGGCTCAGGGTGTCTCAGGAAGTCTCAGCAAAGCTGGCCTCCTGGACCACAGCCTGGAGGGCTTGTCTGGGCCTAAAGATATGCTTCTGAGCTTATACATGTGGCTGGAGTCTCAGCTCCTCTGACCCCTTGCTGCGTGGTCCTCCCCAGGGAGGTGTGCAGAAGCAACCACCACCAGTGTCTCCTGAGAGTGCACCAAGGAACTCGGAAGGCCGATGGACCCTGGGTGTTAGTGGGGCTAACGCCAATCGCCATTGTTCTGTTGAGATAGCGGTGGCTTGAAGCAATTTCTTGCCCTGATAGCCTCAAAGTAGATGTTTACTGGACCTTATTGGTCTTTAGTGACCTTTACTGTCCTCAGAGACGGTCTGTCTGATACCCAGCGTGCCGTGCTTTACTGAGGGCAGGATGTGTGTCTGAAACTGAACAAAAAGTGGTAAGACTAGGTTTCAGTGTGCCTCTCCAGGAAAGAGTTTCCAACTGGCCCCCCATGCTGTCATCAACAAATCAGCAAACGACTAAAAGGAGCCCTCGTGCACTGCTGGTGGGAATGCAGACTGGAGCAGCCACTGTGGAGAACAGTATGGAGTTTCCTCAAAATCTAAAAATGGAACAGCCATTCGACCCAGTGATCCCTCTTCTTGGCCACTCCTTCAGATCCCGAACCCTAGCCATGCAGGTCTTGGCTCCTAGGTCCTACAGAGGGAGGCATCCAAGCGAGAGCCAGGAACAAGCCAAATGCTTTCTGTGACCTCGCCGTGACCTCTGCTATGTGCTCCTGGCCACAGACCAGCCCTGGTACCATGTGCCAATCCATTCCTTGCTGCCATTCCATTCTCTCCAGTTCCCATAGGAACTTCACACACTTAAAACGCCTTAAAAGCTGAAACCGGTCTGGCTCAGTGGATAGAGCGTCAGTCTGCAGACTGAAAGGTCCCAAGTTCGATTCTGGTCAAGGGCATATACATTGGTTGAGGGCACATCCCCAGTAGGGGGTGTGCAGAAGGCAGCTGGTCGATGGTTCTCTCTCATCGACGTTTCTAGCTTTCTATCTCTCTCCCTTCCTCTCTGTGGAAAATCAATAAAATATATTTTAAAAAATTAAAACGCCTTAAAAGCTTTCTGGGTTTTCCAGGGTAAAAACCAAGCTCCTCAGCACAGCCTGCAAAGCCACCATGACCCTGCCAGTGGCTAGCTCGGCTCTCTCCAGGCCCATCTTTTTTTTTTTTTTTTTTTTTTTTAAATATATTTTATTGATTTTTTACAGAGAGGAAGAGAGGGATAGAGAGTTAGAAACATCGATGAGAGAGAATCATCTATCAGCTGTCTCTTGCACACCCCCCACTGGGGGTGTGCCCGCAACCAAGGCACATGTCCTTGACTGGAATTGAACCCGGGACCTTTCAGTCCGCAGGCTCTATCCACTGAGCCAAACTGGCTTTGGCCAGGCCCATCTTTTTATTATTATTGCTAGAGGCCTGGTGACAAATTCATGCACATTGAAATGAAATTAATTAGAAGCATTTTAAAGGCTGGGGGGAGGGGGGGCGGGCTCCAGGGTGTGTCTAGCCCAGCCGTGGGCAAACTACCGCCCGTTCGGCTGTTCTATCGGGCCCATGGAGCCGAAAGAGCGGAGGGTTCTCTTGCTCTCCCCTCCACTCCTTCACCAGCAGCTCCTTCTCACCAAGATGAGAGTGCCAGCATGGTCAGGTTGCTTTTGTTCCGGCCCTCTGGTCCAGTTTAAGAACCCATTGTGGCCCTCGAGTCAAAAAGTTTGCCCACCCCTGGTCTAGCCCATCTCGCCCAGTCCTAATCAACCGAACCCCAGCAGCAAGCTAACCTACCAGTCAGAGTGTCTGCCCCCTGGTGGTCAGTGCGCATCACAGCAACTGGTCAAACAGTTGAACAACAATTGGGCACTTAGCATATTAGACTTTTATTATATAGGACTAGAGGCCCAGTGCATGAAATTCGTGCATGGGGGAGTGTCCCTAGCCCAACCTTCACCCTCTCCAATCTGGGACCCCTTGATATCAGACCTAAATGGGCAGTCAGACATCCCTCTCACAGTCCAGGACTGCTGGTTCCCAACTGCTTGCCTTTCTGATTGCCCCTAACTGCTTCTGCCTGCCAGCCTGATCACCCCCTAACCACTCCCCTGCCAGCCTGATTGATGCCTAATTCTTCTCCTGCCAGCCTATTTACCCCTAACTACCCTCCTCTGCAGGCATGGTCACTCCTAACTGCCCTCCCCTGCCAGACTGGTCACCCCTAACTGTCCTCCCTTGCAGGCTTGATTGCCCCCAACTGCCCTCCCTTGCAGGCCTGGTCCCTCCCAACTACCCTTCCCTGCTGGCTGTCTTGTGGTGGCCATCTTGAGTCCACATGGAGGCCACCATCTTGTGTGTTGGAGTGATGGTCAATTTGCATATTACTCTTTTATTAGATAGTATAGACATGGTGAATGGATGGGGGCCAGCTGGTTTGCCCTGAAGGGTGTCCTGGATCAGGGTGGGAGTTCCCTTGGGGTGTAGGGTGGCCTGGGCAAGGGACCTGTGGTGGTTTACAGGCAGGCCACACCCCCTGGCAACCTAAGCAGAGGCCCTGGTATCTGGGATTTATTTATCTTCTGTAATTGAAACTTTGTAGCCTTGAAAGGAGTCCTGGGCCAGCAAGGGTGTGTGGAAAGCTTGGCTTCCTCCATTGCTGGGGAAACACAAGCCTCCTGCTCACTCCATGACTGGAGCCATCTTGGTTGGGTTAATTTGCATAGTCGATCCTGATTAGCTGGTGGGTGTGGTGGAGTGATGATTAATTTGCATGTTACTCTTTTATTATATAGAATTATTTTTTAAAATTATTGATTTCAGAGAGGAAGGGAGAGGGAGAGAGATAGAAACACCAATGATGAGAGAGAATCATTGATCAGCTGCCTCCTGCACACTCCACACCGAAAATCAAACTGTGACTTCCACACTCAAACACTGAGCTATATCAGCCAGGCTCACCACACCCATCTTTGAATACTTTTCTAACCAAGATGTACAGTTACCAGTTCTAGAAGGTGTCAATATGGTTCACATGTCTAAGTCTTATGCTGAACACTCTAGGTTCTGTCCCTAGGGCATTTTAAAAAAATATATATTTTTATTAATTTCAGAGAGGACGGGAGAGGGGGAGAGAGAAACATCAATGATGAGAGAGAATCATTGATTGGCTGCCTCCTGCATGCCCTGCACTTAGGATGGAGCCCACAACCTGGGCCTGTGCTCTGACTGGGAATTGAATTTTGACCTCCTGGCTCATAGGTTGATGCTCAATCACTGAGCAGAGCAAATTCTAATTTCTATGCCATCTCCTCTACTCACCCTATGAGCTTAGGGAAATAATGAGTTGCCTCTGTGACTCTATCGGCATGAAGGGTTAATAGAAAGGAAAGGAGAAGATTAATTATTTAAATTAATATTTATTGAACCAGATCCTGTGCTAGACACTCTTTCATAAATTAACTGAGTGACAGACACAGTATCGGGGCGAGACAGACTGTCTACCCTTTCCACAGACAAGGAACTGCACTCCGGGTAGCTACGTGGGTAATTTGGCCAAAGTTGTGAAGCTGGAAGCAGACGTGGGTAACGTTAGAAGGAAAATGGAGCATCCATGTCTTTCCAACCGAGTGAAGAGATCTGTCATTCTCATGGCCTCTTCCAGCCTCAGGCCTCAAGGACAGAGGCCTTGCTGTGTCCCGTGGGACCAAATCTGGTGAGCTCTGCATCTCATCTCCAGGCTCAGCTCCAGGGCCTCTCCCAGTGTTTCCCTACAGATCAGGGCAATTCCTCCTGCATTCCTCCTGCATCTGTGTGTGTGTGTGCGTGTTCGCGCGCGTGTGTTAATCCTCACCGAGGATATTTTCCCCCCATTGATTTTTAGAGAGAGTGGAAGGGGGAGAAGAAGGGCAAGGGAGAAAGAGAGAGACACACATCAATTGGTTGCCTCCCACAGGTGCCCTGGCCAGGCCTGGAGATCAAACAGGAAACCAAGGTACATGCCCTTGACTGGAAATCAAACCTATGACCCTTTGGTGTGGTCTGCGGGCTGACACTCTAGCCAAGGAGCCACCAGCCAGGGCCTGCACCTCTGTTTCTTATACCTGTCATATGTTGCTAGAGGAATGGGAAGGAATGAGTCTTCCCATTTTAGGTGAGAAAATGGAGGTTCAAAGTGACTTACCTAAAGCCCATGGCACCACTCATCAGCAGGAGGCCCCCAGGAAAGGCTGACAGGCCCCTGGAGCCCCTGGACCCACTTCCAAAGGCCGGGAGGGGGGGGCCAGGAGGGGCTTTATTGGGGAACCAGCAGTGCAGCCCACAGACCTGGGCTCTCATCTGGGGCTTTCTGGTTGCAAAACGACCAGAGTCCAGAAGAAACAAGCCCTGTCACTCAGAAAGAGCAGGTCTGCATGAGGAGGACCCAGTCCGAGCAGCAGAGTTGAGCCTGGGAGCTCCAGGGGCAGAACTTCTCTGACCTTCCCGTCCCTGGTGCCTGGCACAGGGCAGGGACATAGCGGTTACTTAACCCGTACTAGTTAACTTGAACATGGAACTCTGAAGGAAAGAGGCAGGGGAGGGAACTTGAGGGAGCTCAGGATTGAGAACCCAGCGGGGGGAGACAGCCTAGAGAGTGGGTCCAGGCTTGAGACACCAGCACTTGTTTTTTGGTTTGCTGAGGCCGGGCGCAGAGTTCTCCGGGGGGCAGGGCTGTGCTGCCAGGGGCCTCGTGTAGTCAAGGAGTCTGCTGCCTAGAGGCTGAGTTATCCTCTCGCTCCTGAGCTTGGCCTCCCCTCCTCTCAGCTCCCCAAACCCTTCTCCACCGCCGTGATGGGATAATTAGATGTGAGAGCTCGGCACAGATGATGCTCCAGTTGCTTAGCAACTAATGGTTTCCATGGAGACCACAAAGCACAGCCTCCAGAGCCACCAGTGAGCAGCTTGGCAGGGCAGGGAGAAGACACAACTCTCAGCTCCTCCAGGAACCTGAGGGTGGGAGGGTGGGGGAGGGAAGGGGGAGGAAGGGGGGGTGTCAGGGCTGGGGGGCGGGGATTGGAAGGAAAAGGGCGGGTTTGAAGCTGCAGGGCCCTCTTATCCTTTTAAGTGTTGGCCTGAGCTCTGGCCTCCCCTCCTCCACTCTGTCCCCCTCACAGTTTCAGATGGGGCAGGGGCTTCGGAGTGGGCCCAACGCAACCCTTCCCACATAAACCCAGCTTCTCCCCTTCTGCTCCTGGGTTGTGATGCCATGGAGACAGACTCCCCCAGCCCCTGAGGACACATCCTCCTGGACGGGACACCCCATGGGAGAGCCCAGGAAGCCCTCCCCGGAGTCCCACCTTCTGGTCAGTCTCCTCCCTCCGAGTTCCACTCAGGCACACAGCGCCTCTTTGGTGTGTACATGATGTAGAATCTGATCTAAAAGAGGACAAAGGCCAAGTTCGAGGAAAGCAGAATTGGGTTCTTTATTTAGGAGGGCAGCCTGGCGGAGGCGGGAAACTTGCCTGGTCTTCATCTGGGGCGGGGCAAGGCCAGCCTTAAGCAGTATGGAGTGTCTGGCAGCTCCGATGGGGGCCGCTCAGACAAGCGCCACCAGTGTCGCCTGGCCGCTTGGTAGCAATGTGGGACTTCAGGCCTTACCTCAGACCCACTGAACCTGAACTTGCACTTTGACAAGATGCCGCCCGCTGGTGAGGCTCAGTGTTGAGCATTGACCTATGAGCCAGAAGCTCACGGTTCGACTCCTGGCCAGGGTCCATGCCCGAGTTGCAGGAGGCAGCCGATCCATGACTCTCTCTTATCATTGATGTTCCCTCTCTCCCCCTCACCCTTCCTCTCTGAGATCAATAAAAATACATTTTAAATGCCTGGAGCAGGTACACTTTAAATTGGGAGGAGCCCTGGTCCAAGGCCCCCAACTCACTCTTCACTGTCCCCCTTGCTTGCACCCAGGCTCTGCCCCTCCCTCCCCACCACAGGGGTGAGGGCACAGCCTCACCGTCCCTCGCTTTGCCGAGGACCCTGACCTGCTCTGGGCCAGCGGAAGACAGAGGTCCACGGTGCCAAAGCACACAGGAGAGCTCCGGCTCCGTAGGCGGGAGTGTTGTCCCAGACCCAAGGCCGCCGCTGGATCCCTAGGCAGGACATATATCCGGCTGCACGTTCCATCCCTGGTCAGGGCGAGTGGGGGAGGCAACTGCTCCATGTTGTTTCTCCTCCCCGGCCCCCTCTCTGTCTCTAACGTCAATGAGACCATTCCCCCATGAGGCTAGCCAGACACACTCCCTCCCCGGCCACAGGGACGTGGGAGGACAAAGGTTGGAGCCCGCAGCCCAGCATCCCCGACTGCCCTCTGCTCCCCATTCCGCCTCCCTCAGCACAGGGTCCGGTGCAGCCAGAGGGCGTTGCGTTTTCATCTTCTCTTACGGCCTCCATGTCCGGTTTCTTCTCAAACACCTCAACAAAGGCTCCACTCCCAGCACCACACCCCTCTGTGCTCCGCAGCAGGGCCTGGGCCTCGGGGAGCACTCAGAATTAGGGCCCCCTTTTTTAGAATATATATATATATATATATATATATATATATATATATATATATATATAAAATTTATTTCAGAGAGGAAGGAGAAGGGAGAGAGATAGAAACATCAGTGATGAGAGAGAATCATTGATCGGCTGCCTCCTGCACGCCCCCACTGGGGATCCAGCCTGCACCCCGGGCGGGCGTGTGCCCTGACTTGAATTGAACCCTGACCTCCTGGTTCCTAGGTGACACTCAGCCCCTGAGCCGCCGGCCAGGCCAGCCTCAGAGCCCTTGGTGCTGCAGCTGCTGCACAACCAGCTTCCATCCTCGCAGCCCAGCCTGGGAGCTGCTCCCCTCTTTCTGAGCCCAGGGCCCCCTCAGAGCTCGCTGCCTTGGAGGCCTCCCAAGACCAGACCAGGGCACCATCCCCCGCAGACTGGGCTCCAGATACACGAGCAGCAAACCACCGGTGCCCTTCCAGGTGTGGGTCCCAGAAAAGGGGGATTTCCACCTTCCTCCCCAACTCCTTAGTTACCACCGCCCCGCCCTCCCCCCTCCCCCCAGCTGACTAAGCCACCAACATGCTTACTCTGGGCCTGAGGGCCGGCTCCCCATCCTGAAAAACCTGTCTGCCCCACCCCCCACCCCTGCCCCACCCCCAGGCTGGAAAGCCCAAGGGGCAGGTTAGACGAGATTCCTCTCCGCCCCTCCCCCCTCCGGCCCTGGACAAAACACAGCCCCAGGGCGAGGCCTCACTTGCCTCCAGAAGCCCAGCCACCAGCATCCGTTCCAGCTCCCAGCCAGCTATGGCATCTCTGCTACCCAGCCGGACCTTGCCCTTGACCCTGGTCCTGATGGTTATCCTGGCCCCAGGGGCTGCAGGTCTGCCATTTGGGGGGGAGGAGGGCTGGGCCTGGACGGGGCAGTGCCCCCTGTGCCTTCCAGTCTCAGAAAGAGGAGCTCATCCGGCCAGTGGGGATGGGGACTGGCAATGGCAATGACTGGTCACTAAAGCCTTCGGCCACAGCCCAGCGCACACTCCTGTCCTCGTCCTGGCCCAGGAGGCAGAGGCTGGGCAGGGTGCTGCTGGGCCGCTGGATCTGCGGGTTGGTAGGGCAGGCAGCTTCTGCAGCCCACGCCTGCCACCTGGCGGTTGGACCAGCGAAGGTCCGTGTCCTGCCAAGGGACCGAGGTGGGGAGAGGCACCTGGGGGTGGGGGGGCAGGTCTGACAGTGGGGGCCACCTAACCCCCCTCCCCCCCCCGGCCTCCGCAGTCTTCAACATCTCCAGCCTCTCCGGCCTGCTGTCCCCGGCACTCACGGAGAGCCTGCTGGTTGCCTTGCCCCCCTGCCACCTCACGGGGGGCAACGCCACCCTGACGGTCCGGAGAGCCAATGACAGTACAGGTCTGTTCCCTGTCCCTGGCACCCCGGTCCCTCCCCAGAATGCCCCCAGCGTGCCCGCTCCACGCCCCTCCCCTCGCCCGCCCGCTGCTGGGCCCGCACTGTGAACCACCCCCTCCTTGGCCTCCATCTCCCGCAGTGGTGACCTGTGGCTTCGTGGTGCCCCCCTGCCGCGGGCGAAGGGAGCTGGTGAGCGTGGTGGACAGCGGAGCTGGCTTCACGGTCACCCGGCTCAGAGCGTACCAGGTGACACACCTCGCGCCAGGAACCAAATACCAGTAGGTGCCGGTCCAGGCCTGGGCCTGGGGAGGGGGCGCTGGGTCTCGCAGTGGGCAGCCGTGGTGGGACGTGGTCACATGGGAGAGAGGGCATAGCTACAGGCTCTAGAGTGGGCCTCTCCAGCCAATCAGTGGTTCTCTCTTCATTGATGTTTCTCTCTGTCTCCCTCTCCTCCCTCTCTGAAAACAATAAAAATATATATTAAAAAAGAACGGGCCGCTCCCGCAGGAGGCACCGTGGAGGCCAATGGGGAGGCCTGGCTGGGCTTCCTCTGCTCCTGCCCAGACACTCCCTGAGGGTCCTCTCCTCTCTCTCCTAACCCACCAAAGCGTCTCCTACCGGGTGAGGAAGGGGGCGGCCACTGAGTCCAGCCGAGAGGTCCCCATGTCCACCCTTCCTCGTGAGTAACTGCTCCCTCAGCGCCAACCGCAGCCCCCACCCCTGCCCTTCCCGACACTGCCAGCCCCCTCCCAGCCCCCATCGGGGCCCCCTCTATCCTAGCACTGAACCCTGGGCATTTTATTTTATTGGTTTATTTTTAATTGATTGATTTGAGAGAGATTTGTTGTTCACTTACTTATGCACTCATTGGTTGCTTCTTATATGTGCCCTGACGGGGATGGAACCCGCACCCTTGGCGGATTGGGGCAACACGCTAACCTACTGAGCCGCCCAGCCCGGCCAGCCCTGGGCATTCTCCCTGTGTGGGCTCCTCTGCCTGCTAAGCTGAAGGAGGCTCTCTGTGGGGACCGGGCCCCATGATTGCTGTAGCCTCCGCCACTGAGGCCCAAGTTGCTTCCTGGGTGGGTGTCTGGGCCGCTTGGATGGCTAGGATGCTGGGCACAGACGGAAGGGAACCTGGCCGAGCGGCTGGAGGAGGCAGCAAGCTGAGTGCCCGGCCAGCCGCTGCCCTCAGACCCCCCTGCTTCTCCCACAGGACGCAAGGCGGCCTCCATCGGGCTGGGGATGGCCCGCACGGGGGGCATGGTGGTCATCACGGTGCTGCTCTCCGTTGCCATGTTCCTGCTGGTCGTGGGCCTCATCGTGGCCCTGGCACTAGGCGCCCGGAAGTGAGGAGGCCAACTGGGCGGAGGGGGGCTCGGCCAGGGGGCTGGCACTGGCCAGCTCTCCAGCCCAGAGCTGGGCCTTCGCTCCTGACAAGCCAGCCTGTTCCCCGTCCTGGTCTGGCTCCTTGGTGCCTTAGCTCCCTCACCCTCCTCCCTCTGCTCCTCCCCTTGTCTCCAGGCCTCCCTTTCCCAGCTCTCCCTGTCCTCTTCCTCACCCTGCTCCTATCACAGTGGGGTTCCCTCCCCTTTCACTTCTTTAATTGCCTGCAACAACAATTCACCAGTGCACTGGGCTCCTACAATGACAGGGGGCCCTGGCTGGTGTGGCTCAGTTGTTGGGCATCCTGTGTCCCATCCCAGTCAGGACACACGCCCAGGTTGTGGGCTTGATCCCTAACAGGGGGTGGACATGAAGCAATCGATCCATATTTTGCTCTCACCCCCCCCCTCTCTCTCCTTCCCTCCCTCCCTCCCTTTCTCTTCTCTCTCTGAAAATCAATTTAAAATATTTTTTTTAAAATAAAGCCTGGCTGGTGTGGTTCAGTGGTTGGGTGTTGGCCTATGAACCAGGAGGTCCTGGTTCAATTCCAGGTCAGGGTACACGCCTGGGTTGTGGGCTCGATCCCGAGTAGGGGGCGCGGAGGAGGCAGCCGATCCACGATTCCCTCTCCTTGTTGATGTTTCTCTCTCTCTACCTCCCCCCTCCTCTCTGACATCAATAAAAATATGTTTAAAATTAATTAATTAGCCGAAACCGGTTTGGCTCAGTGGATAGAGCGTCGGCCTGAGGACTGAAGGGTCCCAGGTTTGATTCCGGTCAAGGGCATGTACCTTGGTTGCGGGCACATCCCCAGTAGGGGGTGTGCAAGAGGCAGCTGATCGATGATTCTCTCTCATTGATGTTTCTCTCTATCTTTCTCTTCCTCTCTGTAAAAATCAATTATTTATATATATTTAAAAATAATTAATTAATTAAGCCAGCTGCTGACTCTGCTGTGTGTGTTGCCGCCTGTGGCCCCTGCTTTGTCCTGAGGCCAAAGAGTCTGGTCCAGGCTGGGGGAGCTCCAGGCCCCGCTCCCCCCATTCCTCCGCTCCAGCAGGGCCAAGAGGAGGAACTCAGGAGTCAGAGTCCTCAGATCCACACCTCACTGCGGGGCTGTGCACCCTCCACAGCGACACCCCCAACCAGGGGTGGTGCGCGCCATGAGGGGACAGAGAGGCCACAGGGCCTGGGGTGAGTAGTGTGGGCACAGCTGGCAGAGGCAGGGAAGCCTGGGGGAAAGGATTGGAGGCTCTGACTAGGGAAAGTCAGAGGGCCACCGGGGGAGACCCAGGCCAGGATCCTGGGGGGGAGGGGGGGAGAGGGCTAGAGGGGCTCTGGAAGGAGGGAGCAGGCGTGGAGTAACCTGGTGGGCAGAGACAAGAGCAGGGATGTAGTAACTGAGGAAAAGAGCAGGAGTAGTTGCCCTCACTCAGTTCAAAAAAATGCTCCCATCCTCCCATCCCCCCCCCCCCTCCTGCACGCTCCTGGACCAGGGCCAGGGCTGGGGAGGAGCCTGCAACAGAGGTACCTGCCCTTGATCAGAATCGGACCTGGGACTGTTGTGCCCAGATTCCATGATCCCCAAAGACCAGCAGGGAGCCAAATCTGATGCAATTAACAAGAGAGCCTCTTCCATGTTATCATGGGCTCCGTCCCACTCACGCTGACCACATGGCGGACAAGAGTGCGAACTTCCACAAGTCCAGGGGTTTTATTCCGGTGGTGATGTCACTGCTTTGGCTGGCCCTTATTGGTTGGGTGAGGGCTAGGGTCCAGTTACATAGCCTCGCCCTGCCCTCTCATTCCCCCCTTGTCTTATGTGCACAGAGTCAAATCATTGACTCATCCTACTTCCTTTTAGCATTAACAACAAATACAGTTACCAAGACCTTTAGTACCACAGTTCCCATCAGTACTGTCCTCACTGAAGTCCAGTTCCCCTCCTGCAGGCATCAAGTCTCCTCCTGGCCTGCCTGGAGCCCAGGCTGGGGATCCATGTCTCACTGGCGAGGCTGCTAGTTGCCAGGATTCAGGCCATGCAGGAGCTGGGAGTCATGTAGCCAGGTCTGGGTGCTGCCTACTTCAACACCATGGGCGTGCTCAGGATCCCTTTGAGTCATTGGGCAGTGAATTTCTTTACCTACACTGAGTTCCCGGGCTACAGGATCTGTGGTGGGCACTGGCAGTGCATCTGGAACAAGCAAACTGCTGAGCCTGTAAGGACTTGAGCAGGGGAATGGTTACATGATCTCAAAAAGGGGGAAACCATCCCAGTAGAGGTACACCTGGCCCACAAGAGGGCGAAGGACTGGGGGTTGGTCCAATTTTCACCAATTCTAGGACACCTTTAGTTCAATCTCTTTTCAGAGTCCTGCTCACGCCTGTCCTAAGGCTTGAGCTATCTAGGTATCCTGGAGTAATCTCTTGACTACTGTAGAGGCAGTTTATAATCTAAAGTGTCTACCAAAACTAGACCTTAATGCTGGTGGCTTAATCTCTATGAATCCACCTACCAATGCTCTTCTGGGGAAGTTTTCTGGGACCTGAATTCCTAGGGGGACCCCCTTACTTTGCTTAGCATTTACCTGTGCACAGACAGTGCTTCTAGCAACTCTGCCTCACAAAAGCTCAGAAGTCTTGGTGACACTTCAGTGAGTAACCTAGTGTCACTGGGCAACTCTGACCTAGAGCCTCTGGGACTAATAGTCTGTCATCTGGAGGGTCCACCAATCATCTGGTCCTTCGGTGGCTCACTTCTGTTCAGCCAATTCTTTCCGGCTGCAGTTGGTAACCCTCTTTCTCTGTGGATGGCACAGTGTCTCCATCAAAGGGCCTGGATTAAGGCCAAAAGTTCAGGAATGGTGCCCAAATGGTGTGGCCCAGGGTGACCTCTGATGATGGCAGCGCTGCGTCACTTCCATGCAGCCACAAATGGGCTCCTCTGGACCATCATCCGGAAGCAGGCCAGCAGGGCTGATGGCCAGTGTAACTCCTGACCAGAGTCTGCTTATCTGCCTCCTTCACCAGCAATGCTGTGGTGGCCACTGCCTGGAGGCACGCTGGCCACCCTGCTGTCACAGGGTCCAGTCTCTTAGGCAACAGGTCTCTTCCAGGGATGTATAGTCTGAATGAGAATTCTTTTGGCAATGCTCCTTACCTCACTCACGTAAGGCTTCGCGACGTCTGGCAAGGCTATGGCAGGTGCTGAGTCTCCAGTGACTCCATGGACTGATGTTTGGGTCCCATCGGCTCTGTCAGGACTGAATAGGTTGCCCCAGTGTCCACCAGGAATTAACAGGCTTGCCTATCCTAATTAACCTGTCAGGACATTCTCTTTATCCTTGAGAAAGCCCTGTGCACTCCTAGATTTAGGGCAGTATTGTGAGGAGAGGGTCCCTCTTTGCAAATAAGGCAAGAAGGGCCAATATTGAATGCTACAACCATAAGGGAGGAGGGAGCAGGTCCAGTACCCTGTTCCCAGGCCTCCAACTGCTTGAAATTTAAAACGCCACATTTTTCCTACAGATACAGGCCTATTTGCATCTCTAAGCCCCCCCACCCCCCCAAGAACATGGGTGGAAATTGTCCAAGCAGTCGCAGGGGTTAAATCATACAAATAATTATTCTCACATTGTTTGTTTGTTTTTCCATTTAAAAAAATTTATTAAGGTATTATATGTGTACATAGCTTACCAGTGCCCCCCCACCTCCCATACATGCCCTCCCTCCCCAGAGTTCTGTGTTCCTTGGTTGTACTTATATGCATGCATACCAGTCCTTTGGTTGATCTCTTATCTCCCCCAGGTCTCCTTCCCCTCCCCGCTGTCATTTGACAGTCTGCTTGTTTTATGGTGACTATCTCAGGATCACACGAATAGAATCCGCTCCTCCTCTGGTTCACACCGCCCCTCCCCCACCCCGGTCCCACCGCTTCCCCAGGGCACACGGCTCTCCCAGGACACCGGGCCCCCCTGGGGCACTCGGCTCACCTGGGGCACATGGCCCCCCTGGGGCGCTGGGGTCTCGAATGGGAGGCTCCGCGCCAGCTCCTTGCTAGCACGGCGGGCAGGCTGGGACGGCTGCGGGCGAGGAGACCGTGCTCCAAGGAGTCTCATTCTGGGCGGGAGCAGAATGGCTGCAGAAGCGGAAGCCAAGCTCCAAAGCCGCCCACTCCCTGGGCCCGGGGCAGAGTGAGCTCCGCTCTCAGTGGGCTTCCCTCACTCGCGGCACCGGCAGGTGTGGTGGCGGGTACGTCAGGAGCGGTGGCTCCTGTGGCTCCATTTCCACTGTATTTTTAAAATCCACATAGCAACAGCGGCACCCCTCCTCGGGGGTTCGGCAGAGGCTCCAGCCCGGCCCTGCAGCGGCGGGACCGTTGGGCAAAGGGCTTGCCGGGGCCTCGAATGGAAGGCGCCGTGCCAGCTCCTCACCAGCATGGTGGGCAGGCTGGGACGGCTGCGGGTGGGTTGAGATAGCTGTAGGCGGGGAGACCACTCTCAAAGGTGTCTAGTTCCGGGCGGGAGTGGAACGGCTGCAGAAGCGGAAGCCAAGCTCCAAAGCCGCCCACTCCCTGGGCCCGGGGCGGAGCGAGCTCTGCTCTCAGTGGGCTTCCCTCACTCGCAGCAGCGGCAGAGGGTGCGGTGGCCGTGGTGGCCCCCGTGGCTCCTCTTCCACTGTATTTTTAAAATCCACATGGCGGCAGCAGCACCCCTCCTTGGGGTCTCGGCAGAGGCTCCAGCCCCGCCCTGTAGTGGCGGGCTTGATGGGCAAAGGGCTCACCGGGGCCACGAACGGAAGGCACCGTGCCAGCTCCTCACCAGCACGGTGGGCGGGCTGGGAGGGCTGCGGGCAGGGAGACTGCGCTCAAAGGTGTCTTGTTTGGGACAGGAGCGGAGCAGCTGCGGACTTGGAGGCCAAGCTCCGAAGCCGTCTACTCCCTGGGCCCGGGGCGGAGTGAGCTCTGTTCTCTGTGGGCTTCCCTCACTCTTGGCGGCGACGGGTGCGAAGGCGACGGTGGCTCCTGTGGCTCAATTTCCACAGTAGTTTTAAAATCCACAAGGCAGCAGCGGCAGAAGCTCCGGCCCGGCCCTGCGGCGGCGGACGAAGGACTCGCCAGGGCCGCAAACAGAAGGCGCCCTGCCAGCTCCTCACCAGCACGGCAGGCGCGGAGGCCGGGCTGAAATGGCTGTGGGCGGGGAGACCATGCTCAAAGGTGTCTCGTTCGGGGCAGGAGCGGAAGGTGCCTGGCATCGGCTCCCTCACTCCCACGGCGGGCCGGCCTGGAAGGCCCACTCCCTGGGCCCGGGGCGGAGCGAGCTCTGCTCACGGTGGCGGCAGAGGCAGCGGTGGCGGCTCCGGGGGGGGGGGGGTCTTGTTCCACCATAGTTTTAAACTCCACATGGTGGCAGCTGTGCCTTGCTTTGTCTCTAGTTGTAGCCATCCCATTCCAGCTTTCCTGTGGGTCTGATGTGATCCATTTCAATTTTAGCTGTTGTTTTTTTCCAAATTGTTGATGAGGTGGCAGCTTAGGAGACTACCTAGGCCGCCATCTTGTTTCGGTCTCCCAGTAAAATGTATTTAAAAACAAACAAACAAACAACAAAACCTCACAAATAAACGTGTCGGCTGCAGCCACTGGAAACAACCTCCGTTCCCAGACAGGGAACGTTACAGAAAGGGCTGCTCCGTGGGCGCTGGCTCTGGGTAGCCATTCCCAAGTGATGCTTGCTGGGTGCATCTCACCCAAAAGAACCAGCCCAAATGGTTATTCTCACATTGTTTAAGCACAACTCTAAATAAACTACAAACCTTCGTGATGCAGTCTACTTAAATCTATAAAGTAGACACACATGACTGAAACAAAAAATGACTCCCAAAGTTTAAACAACCGAATGCACAAAATACAAAATGCAGGTACAAGCCCAAATTCAAGCTTACAATGTGATTATAAATGATAACAACAATGGATGAGAAAAAAATCAAGTCATAAAGCAAAACAAAAAAATTAAGCCATTCACAAGAGGCACAGCACACTATACTTAGGTCTGTATAAAACAACCTGAATAGGGCTCATTTGACAAATGAGAACAAATCAATCCTTGAGATCTTTGATAATTTTAACTGGAAAGTACTGCTAATACAGTTAACACTATATTTAAACTTTACTTTTTCCACCATTCAAATCCAAATTACCACATTCCTTACCTTACTGCAACGTAAGGAGAGAAGTTTCAGCAACAGATCTGGCCACACATTTTTCACCCAATTTGGCCAAGATCAGCATTTCCCTGGAAATTTTTTATAATTTTTAAACAAAGCATTGAATAATCTCTTTACAGAAGAGCAAATAGTCTTGCCCTCTCCAGCCACCTTTGAATTTCTCTGCACCAGAGGCAGTTTCAACTTATTACAGATTTTAAAGTGTGTGAAGGTGGGAACTTGCCTACCTGAAGCTTGGGAGGAAGGGTGTGCCACCCCTTCCTCCATTAAATTTTCCAGGTAGCAAATCAAATACTTAGCATTGGCCCCGGTGAGTGTGTGTATCTGTGTGTACACACTCCATCCCACAGCACGCCCTTCCCCTCAGCTTCAGGTAGGCAAGTTCCCACCTTCAGCCATGCTTAAAGAATGTGTTCATTTGCATTTGCATTGCCACATTTGCATGGTCATCCATCAGGGGATCCCAGATGAGCACCCAAATGTTGTGCCCAGATTTCGTGATCCCCAAAGACCAGCAGGGAGCCAAATCCAATGCAATTAACAAGGGAGCCTCTTCCATGTTAACATGGGCTCCGTCCCACTCACGCTGACCACATGGCGGACAAGAGTGCAAACTTCCACAAGTCTAGGGGTTTTATTCTGGTGGTGATGTCACTGCTTTGGCTGGCCCTTATTGGTTGGGTGAGGGCTAGGGTCCAGTTACACAGCCTCACCCTGCCCTCTCAGGACCCTTTGGTCTGAAGCCCGATGCTCTACCCAGTGTGCCACACCTGAAAGGAAAATGGGGGGAGGGGGGCTTTGCAACCTAGCTCAGTGTCTGGTTAAAACCAGTCTTCCCCACTCTGACTGGTGGAGCTTGCCCCAGGCCCTGTTGAACCCACTGGGGCTCAGCTGCTGGGACCCTCAGGGCCACCACAAGAGGAGGCATATGGGTCAGAGGCTCCTCTGAGTTCATTTCAGGCCTTAGATCCGGAATCCTCTGGACACAAATCTGCCACATAAAGGCTACACGTTCCTCCCTCAGAGCTGGCTGATCCTTCTGCCACAACAGCCTGACCGGGAATCTAACCCTGGCTTCCTGGTTCATAGGTGAATGCTCAGCCACTGAGCCACACCGGCCAGGCCCCAAAGCAAACTTCTCAGTTGATTTTTATAGAAATAGAGGGAGGGAGGGAGGAAGCAAGGGAGGAGGGAGGGAGGAAGGGAGGGAGGGAGGGAAGGAGGAAGAGAAGGAGGGAGGAAGGAAGGGAGGGTGGGAGGGAGGAAAGGATAAAGGGAGGGAGGAAGAAAAGGAGGGAGGGGGTAGGAGGGAGGGGGAGGAAGGGAGGGAGGGAGGGAAAGAGACAGGAATCTGTTCATTTATTTATGCATTCAATGGTTATATTACTGTATGTGCCCTGACCTTGGAGCATTGGAAGGATAGTTCAACCAACTGAGCCACTAGGCCGGGGCCAAAACCAATTATTTTAAATGTATTTTATTGATTTTTTTACAGAGAGGAAGAGAGAGGGATAGAGAATTAGAAACATCGACCAGCTGCCTCCTGCACACCCCCCTACTGGGGATATGCCCACAACCAAGGTACATGCCCTTGATCAGAATCAAACCTTTGGCTCTATCCACTGAGCCAAACCGGTTTCGGCCAAAACCAAATTTTTATAAAGGATATTATTGGGCTCTGGCCAGTGTGGCTCAGGAGATAAAGTGTCAGCCTTCAGACCAAAGGATCCCAGGTTCTATTCCAGTCGAGGGCATGTTCCTCGGTTGCAAACTCCTCCCTGGCCTGGGCCCTGGTCGGGCTCATACAGGAGGCAACCAATCAGTGTGTCTCTCTCACATCGATGTTTCTCTTGGTCTTTCCCTCTCTCTTCCACTCTCCCTAAAAATCAATGGGAATATATCCTCCGGTGAGGATTAACAACGACAACAAAAGGATTTTATTAAGACAATGTTCTCATTTCTGATTGGTTATGTGAGCCAATTTCCTTGCTTTAGGGAATGCACACTGATGTCTTTAATGGCCAAGAGGCGTGATGTCTGCAAATACTCTTAAACAGCTCAGAAAAACACTATCCATGTGTATGGGGAAGAAAAATTAAATCTGGTTAAATGTCAGTAGTGTAATTGTTGAATTACAACATTTAGGTATACAGAAATTTTTATAGTATTCTTAGGATTTTTCTAAAAATTTTAAATTAAAAACAAATGTTTACCTGGCCAGCATGGCTTAGTGGTTGAGCGTTGACCTATTAACCAAGAGGTCACACACAGTTTGATTCCCGGTCAGGGCTTGCAAGCTCCATCCCCAGTGTGGGGCGTGCAGGAGGCAGCCGATCCACGATTCCCTCTCATTGATGTTCCTCTCTCTCTCTCCCTCTCCCTTCCGCTCGGAAATCAATAATTTTTTTTTTTTAAAGAGCACCATTTAATCCCATTCCACAATACTCTACAGATGGGATTTTGGATAAGCCTTAAAGCCAATCACAACTTGTAGAAGGTCCGTACTCTCTGGGGAGTCACTCCCGAGCCAGAGGTCGGTGCAGGCGCCACGGGAGGGGACCTGCAGCTCGAGGCGGAGGCGAGCCCTGGACCCGTTCAATCAGCCCGGGCATTGGCGGCGGCTGCGCCGGCCTCAGTCTCTCCGCCGCCGCCGGCCGGCTCCTCCGAAGGTGGACGTGCGGCTGCAGCGCCCGGACCTCTGGGCCGGCCTCCATGGCCAGGTCCCGGGGCTGCTGGACTGGGACATGGGCAACGAGTGCTTCCTGGCCTACACCACCGAGCACCTGCCCTCGACGGAGCAGAACCGTGAGCCTGCGTGGGGGTGGGGTGGGGTGGGAGTGGGGGCTCGTGGGGCAGGGCAGGGCCCAGCTGTGGGCCGTTGCGAGGAGCACACCGCAGCTTGGAGTTGGGGGCGCCCGGCCTGCAGGCCCCTCCGCCGCTCTCCTGGGCGTACCCAGGATCGTCACTTGTCTCCTGTGAGCACAATGTGATGACCGGTTCCGGTTGTGGCCGCGCTGTGAGCCGCGGCCTGGCGCTGAGAGGGCCCCCCGCGGGCTGGGTGGGAACCTCAGGTGCAGGGAGGGAGGCATCAGCTTGCATTCTCTGAGCATGGCCACCTGTTGGGGCCAAGGACTCCGGTTAACTGGCTTTCCCGGTCAGGTCAGTCACCGCCCCACCCTGCCCCTTCCACTGGTCCAGGTGTTTCTAGGTCTCTGTCTCTTTAACAGCTGTTTAGCATTCCTTTGTGTTTATAGTTACCTTCATTTACATAATGCTCATTGTTTCCCCTTATCACCTAGTTTTTTGTTTTGTTTTTCTGTGAGGATTCTTCCTGGTCCTCTTGCAGTGTCTTCCTGTGGCAGAGAAAGGGTGTGTTTTTTTATTAATATATTTTTATTGATCTCAGAGAGGAAGGGAGAGAGAAACATTAGTGATGAGAGATAATCATTGATCCACTGCCTCCTGCACTCCACACACTGGGGATGGAGCCCACAGCCCAGGCATGTGTCCTGATGGAGAAACAAACCATGACCTTCTTGTTCATAGCTCAATGCTCAACCCCTGAGCCACGAGGGCTGGTGGTGTCACCTTTCTGTGGAGAGCTGTTCAGGCTGCTCCCTGGACCCGGTCCTCCCTGTGCTCCTGCTGTGCATGGCCTGCCCTCTGTGCAAGCTCACTTCTGCACTTCAGGGCTCCTACTTAGGGAGACCAGGTTGTCTCCAACTCTTCACCACCACAGGGTGCTGATGGCCATCTCTTGTGGTCTCCGATTCGAGAGAGCTTTAGTGAGACTCCCAGTTTGCCAGGCACAGTTCATGCTACATAAGGAGGGAAACGGACAAGCTGTCATGGAGCCTACATTCTCCTGGAATAGACAGCCCGCTAGTGATGTACTCACTAGTGTGTCACACGGGGAAAGGACACAGTAGAAGGGCTGGGGGCGGGGAGGCAGGGGGAGCAGCTACAGTGTAAACAGGCGCCAGGTTGGGCTTCATTGGGAACGTAATATTTTAGCGTAAGTGGAAGGAGGGGAGACTGGGAGCCAAGAGAACCATAGTTAGAGGGAGTGTCCCAGGCAGCGGAATCACCAGTCCAAAAGCCACCGGGAAGGCCTGTGCTTGGAGGGTGAGGAGCAGGAAGGAGGCGCGTGATGCGGGTAAAGGAAAAGAGAGGAGGCTCACAGGTGTGGCATGGATTCCAGGAAGAGCTGCCTTCCTCTTTAAGGACATTGGGGTTGACTTTGAGGACTCAGAGGAGTTGCCTCGAAGTCTGAGCAAAGCAATCTATCTGGTGGAAGCTTTTCCTTTATAACTTTTTGGCTTCTCTGTCCCCCAAATACTGATGGGACTTCCGGACCGTGCGTGGGTGGGGATGGGGGTTGTGAGACCACACCTAAGGGCCTGGCCTGGCATCAGCGCTGTCAGTCCTCTTGGGGGCTGTGTATTGTTTTTACAATTTATGGCCTCTGTTACATGTGAGCAAACAGGCAACACATCTTTTTTTTTTTATAATATATTTTTTATTGATATTTTTACAGAGAGGAAGGGAGAGAGATAGAGAGCTAGAAACGTCGAGAGAGAAAGATCGACCAGCTGCCTCTTGCATACCCCCTACCAGGGATGTGCCCGCAACCAATGTACATGCCCTCCGGTCCAGTTTAAGAACCCATTGTGGCCCTCAAGTCAAAAAGTTTGCCCACCCTTGGGTTAGAGGATTCCTCCCAAGTGTTTGACTAAATAAGTGGAAGGGTGGAGTTGCTTTCTACCAAGAGAAGCAGGTTTAGAAGAAACTAGGCATGCTGTTTCCCGACAGGCTGAGTGAAATACTTTTCCCATATCCAAGTGGAAATGTTGAGTAAGCGGATAAACATACGCCTGGAGCCCAGAGTTCTGGCGGGTGGGCTGCAGATAGCAATTCTGAGTCTGGTGTACTATATAATTAATTAGTAACTATACTATAGTACACGATAGTGGCGAGAATGTAGAAGAGAGAGGGAACAGGATGAGCCCTGGGGGCATTGCATTGTAAGGAGATTGGAGAGGAGGGAACCAGCACAATCTGAGGGAGGGCCATGGGAAGCCACCCACAGGGAGTGAGTGTTTTAAGGAAGGCGTGGCCAGCTGGGAGGAATGCTGCGAGGCCTGCGGAGAGGTGGGCTGAAGGTTGGATTTAGCACCTCAGATCCCTATGGATGTGGTTTGGGGGTGTCAGCGTGAAAACATTCCAACCTGGAAAGAATTTTGTGAGTTTGTTTGAGCCAAATTGTCGATATGTGCTGGGAAGCAGAACCTCAACTAATTGAGATGATGCTCCGGAGAATGGCGGGTTCCATCTGTGTTTATGCATTGCCATCAGAGGAGGGACACAGGTAGGATAGACTGGAGAGGCGGGAGAAAGCAAAGCCGGAAACCCCTGGGATTGGGTAAAAGTAAAATGACGGACACATCCTTACAGGATAGTGAACAGTCAGTAATTAACATGACAACAATGCTGGGCGCCCAGCACATCAGGTTGTGCCCCAGGGGCTCCGGAAAAAGGGAAGGTACAAGCTACCAGATATTTCAGGGTGTGTTATCACCGATGCAAAAGGACAGGTGGGCTCAGCAAAGGTAAAGGTTGACCTTGTCAGCACAGATACCGGCCTAGGAGGTGACTGCTGCCATCACTGCTTTAGTTAAAGTGTCATTTCAGACCATCCTTGTGGTGACTTTAGGTCTGAGTCTGCAAGCCGGCCAGGCAGGCCTCCCCTGAGCTGTCAGGTTAGCTTGTGGCCTCTTCCATCCATGACAGCAATGAACCATGTAAACAAGAAGAAGGAAGCGTGTTTCTGGCTAAAGAAACAGCTTGTAGGAAGGCCTGGGGTCAGGAGTGTGGTTTGTGGGAGATGGTGAAGGGCCTGGGAGGAATGCCTCCACCTGTGAGCAGCCAATGGCGGACATTTTCAAGGAGTATCTTTAGACTTGCCCGAAGGCACCAGGAAGCCGTTTCAAAGCTTTAAGCTGGCTGACAAGACTGGTTCCCACGTTGGAGAGACACTCAGACTGCACTGTGATCATTAAAGAAGAGGGGATAACTATGACAGCCCGACCATCGGGGTTATGGCTGGGACTAGGATGATCAGACTTGGTCGCTGATTTGCTGTGGCTGTCAGGAAAGAGACGAGTCAAAAGCGATTTTGAAGTGCCTGGCCTGAAAGGCTGGTTAAGGGGCGGGGCCTGGCTGAAACGGAACCCAGGAGGAAGATGGAGTTTAGTTTTGTTTTTTTTAATAATATATTTTATTGATATTTTACAGAGAGGAAGGGAGAGAGATAGAGAGCTAGAAACATCGATGAGAGAGAAACATCGACCAGCCGCCTCTTGTACACCCACTACCGGGGATGTGCCCGCAACCAATGTACATGCCCTTGACCGGAATCGAACCTGGGACCCTTCAGTCCACAGACCGACACTCTACCACAGAGCCAAACCAGTTTCGGCTGGAGTTTAGTTTTGTTTGTTTTTTAAATTGGAGTTTAGTTTTAGAAATGATGTTCAGACCTAGCGTCTTTTGGCTCAGTGGATAGAGCATCAGCCTGCAGTCAGGGCATGTGCCGGGGTTGCGGGCTCAATCCCAGGGGTGGGGGGCACACTCTCTCATATTGATGTTTCTATCTCTCTCCCTCTCTGAAGTCAGTACAGAGATATACTTTTTAAAAAGAGCAGGTAGACAAGTCTGGGTAGAGACGTGAACGTTATTATCCTGGTAGATGGTAACCAAGCCACAGGCACCCATCAGGTCCTTCAGGGGTGTGTGTACAGTGTGAGAAGAGAGGACGCACAGGTGCATGAGGCCCGAAACGCAAGGAAAAACTAGTAGGTGTGGGGTCATCTCTCCCCACGCAGGGCTCACGGCCCCATCACACAAGCCTCAGGGCCCCGGGGCTGCAGTGTACATCCTAGGGCGCTTTGACCCTCTTCTGTCCGTCTTTTGCCAGTTGCCAGATACAGACTGCGTGTGGTTGAGCCACCACTACTGCCTGTGAGGAAAAGCCCCGCCCCTGATGGAGACGGTGAGTGGGAGCCAGTGCTCTGGCACGGTGGCCCCGAGGTCCAGGCTGCACCCCAACGCCGTGAGCTAAGGCACCCAACCTGCTTCCTCTGCACAGGTCCAGACATTGAGCCCAACCTGTGGATGTGGGTGAACCCCAACATCGTGTTTCCCCCGGGAAAGCTGGAGGTCTCACAGTCCAGGACGGAGGAGGGCCTGACCAGCACACTCCCATCCCCTCTGCTCTCCCCAAAAGAGGAAGACTGCCCCCACTGCTCAGAGGCCGAAGTGGGGGAGCCGCTGCCCGTGTCCTCCGGGGAGCAGTCTCCCTCTCCAAAGCAGCCTCCTTCTTCCCCCAGCAGCTCGGAGGTGGGGGTCTAAGGTTGCAGGCGGGGTGGGCAAAGAGATGATGTATGCAGAGTTCTGGTGTTCAGGGGTCACACAGGGTTAATGGGCTCAGAAATCAGCTGTGCCCTTGGTCAGGGGCCAGTCCCTATGGTCCCTTCCTGCCACTGCGCGGAGGAGAGGCATGGAGTCAGGACAGTCCCTGCTCTGTGCTCCTCCAGCTCACAGAAGAGGAGGAGGCTAAGGACCAGCACGACAGCTCCTCTGTGGCGCTCCCGTCCCCTCACAAAAGGGCTCCCCTCCATAGGCGGAGGCTCCGACAAGCCACCAGCCAGGAGGGGAGGCCCTGGCCTCGGCCCCCTCTCAATTACTTCCAACTCATAGCACTGGCCCTGAGAAACAGCGCCCCCTGTGGCCTCCACGTGCAGCAGATCTACAATTTCACCCGGTAGGTGCCTCCGGCGGGAGGAGGGGCCTGGTCTGAAAGCTTTCAGTCCACCCAGCCCGTTGCTCCCATCTCAGGCACTGGCTCTGCATGGTCCCTAGACCCCCACCACTGGGATTGAGCACACAGCACATATAGGGGAGATATTCACTCCACCCACTCTCACATTCAGAAACTCTGCTCTTTTTACATCTTAGTTCTTTTTAAAAAACCATATTTGTATTGATTCAGAGAGGAAGAGAGAGGGAGAGAGAAACATAAATGATGAGAGAGGACATTGACTGGATGCCTCCTGCATGCCCCCAGTGAGGATTGAACCCACAACCTGGGCATGTGCCCTGACCAGAATCAAACGTGACCTCCTGGTTGATGCTCAACCACTGAGCCACGCTGGCCGGGCTTCATCTTAGTTCTTTAAAACATAAATTCCCTGAGTGACAATTCCCCCTCCCTCTAAAGATCACCTAGTGTAAAGTCAGGGATCCCCAACAGTCTCCCCATGCTCTCCCTGTGGACAGTGCTGCTGGGCACGGCTCCCTGTACCTCAGGCACATGCTGGGGGGGGGGGGGGGGACTCAGCTGGAGCTTGGTGGCCCCTCCATACCAGCCTGGGGGCTTCCCAGACTTTCCTGTGTCAGAGCCTCGGGGCACTCACCCCTGCCCCCCCCCCCCCCTTCCCCAGCCTTGCCCAGGAGGTGGTGGGCCTGATGAGGCTCCATTGCTGTTGAAAGTCAAGGTCCCCATTCTCTGAGGGAGGGAGGCCGGAGCCTAGGGCCGGGCAGTTCAGAAAGAGGGCTTGTGCCACCACAGAGCAGGGGGGGTTTGGCCACGGGCTCACCCAGCAGAGCTTCCCCTGGAGGGAGGGCTGGGCCCCCCTCCCCGAGCCAGGCCCAGGAGAGGCCCCCTCACGCGCCCTGTCCTCAGACAGCACTTCCCCTTCTTCCGGACGGCTCCCGAGGGCTGGAAGAACACTATCCGCCACAACCTCTGCTTCCGGGACAGCTTCCAGAAGGTGCCGGCGGCGCGGGCGGCGGGGGCAGGCTGCTGGCCGCGGGCCTGCCTCTGGAGGCTCACCGAAGAGGGCCGCCGCCGCTTCCGGGAGGAGGCCCGGGCCCTGGCCGCCACGCAGCTGGCCCGGATCCGGCAGTGCATGAGCCAGCCAGGTGCGGCCGCCTGGGGGGGGTGCGAGTGGGGGGGCCTGGATGTGCAAGGAAGGAAGCCCGCCATGGGAGGAAGGGGAGAGGACAGCTGAGATGGGGGGGGCCTGCCTAAAGTGGGGCCCACCCGCACGCTGGGACTTGAGGTCCAGGGAGCTGATGGGGAAACAGCTCAGATGCCATCGGTCCTGCTCACGGGCCAGCAGCCTGGCACATGGGGCCAGTGTCGCCTGGTGTGAGCGACCACAGGGTGCTTGCTTTGCCGGCGCCAGGAGGAGTGTTCAAGGCTCCTCTGACCCAGGAAGGGGCTGGGAACACCCACTCACTGGCCTTCAGGGAAAGGCTGTGAGGGCCTGGCAGGGGCAGCACCTGAGAGGCCAGCTCTGACCCCTCTCTTACAGACGAGATGCCCTTCCTCTTCGACCTGTGAGCAGATTAAAGTTCCAGCAGCAGCCTGTGTGTGTGTGTGGTCTCTGAGGGGGCCGGGAGCTCTGAGCTTGGGAGTGGGGTGTCCCCAGAGGCAATGGGGCAGTGGTCTGGTGTGCAGCAAAGGGGTCCCACACTCTTTCTTTCCTCAAGGAAAGAAAGGAAGAAAATGCTTCACCCTATTTGGAATCCTAGAGCAATTACAATTTTTCCTTTTAGCCGAAACCGGTTTGGCTCAGTGGTAGAGCGTCTGCCTGCAGACTGAAAGGTCCCGGGTTTGATTCCGGTCAAGGGCATGTACATTGGTTGCGGGCACATCCCCGGTGGTGTGCAAGAGGCCGCTCATCGACGTTTCTAGCTCTCTATCTCTCTCCCTTCCTCTCTGTAAAATATCAATAAAATGTATTAAAAATTTTTTCCTTTTAAAAAATATTTTTATTGACTTCAGAGAGAAAGGGAAAGGAAGAGATGGAAACATCAATGATGAGAGAGAATCACTGATCGGCTGCCTCCTGCACGCCCACCACTGGGGATCAAGCCCGCAGCACCCTGACTGGGAATTGAACCCTGACCTAGTTCATAGGTCAACACTCAACCACTGAGCCGTGCCGGTCGGACACCGTCCTGCTTTTGTGGATGATGACAATAGTCTTGGGAGATGCTATCTTGTAGCAGCCAGCCTGCAAAGACCCCAAAAGCACTGCCCACTCAGGAGCAGCGAGGTGAGAGGAAATACTTTCTTGGTTAAGGAGTAGTCAGGCTCTTTTTGCCCGCCCGTAAACTCTGGTAGAATGTGGGCTGGGTGCCTGGGCCGCCCTGCACCACTCGGCCTCAGCACACCCTCAGGCACAGCCAGGGCACAGTCCTGGCCTTAGTGCTGCAGACCCAGCCAGGGCCTTGCCTGGGAGGCCGTGCAGGGCCGGGCCGGCTGCAGCCTCAGGTCTGAGGGGAACAGGGGGCAAGTAAGAAAGGAACGTGGTCAGCCCGGCCGGCTGGACCAGCGTGGAGCCTCGACATATGCACCAGGAGGTCATGGTTCAATTCCGCTCAGGGCACGTGTCCGGGTTGTGGGCTCCATCCCCAGGGTGGGATGTGCAGGAGGCAGCCGATCCATGATTCTCTCTCATTATTGATGTTTCTCTCTCACCTTCTCCTTTCCTCTCTGAAATCAATAAAAAATATTTTTCAAAAGAAAGAGGATCAAGGCTCAGAGCTATGTCTAGATGCCTTAGACATTAGGACGGTGCCTGAAGGCAATGGGTTCCCCCAGGGCTGAGCTGACTGATCCCATCCCTCCCGCTTTCCCCTCGCCGCCCACCATAGGCCTGCACAGACACATGGCTCTCCCGCAGACACCCCTACAGGGACCTGGGCATTGCACCTTCTGGAGGTGATGCTTGCATTGAGAGCTTGGATCCCCTGGTCCAGGGGCCTCCTTGAACCTGCAGGCGGCTGGGGCTGAGGCGGTCCCCCCTCAGCCCCTCCCACCCTGTGTGCAGACCAAGCACTGTGTCTGTTCGAAAGTACCCACCTCAGGCAGGCACCGCTCTGAGCTGGAGCGTCCGGGCAGAAGAGGAGCTCAATGCCTTTCTTCGTGCCAGAGTGGAAAACCAGGGGATGGAGCAGACTTCGTGCTGAGCTGTGCACATGGAAGCGGAATGCACGGTCACTGTTCTCCTGCCCACTGTGCCATCTCGTCAGAAAGCCTGTCCAGGAGGTGGTGGGCTGCTCCTGGGTGGACTCTGACACGGGCCAGCTCTCAGAGGCCACCTGCACCTCAGCACGCTGGCCCCCCAGACTCCCAGCTCAGCAGTGGCTGGCCTGCTGCACAGCATCTTCTCAGCACGTTCTCTCAGCTTTTCTGAACTTTGTATCTGCTTTTGAAAAGAAGATGTACACACAGATGTATATATTTTGGAGAGGAATGGAAAGGAAGAGATAGAAACATCAATGATGAGATCCCCACTGGGATGAGCCTGCATCCGGGCCTGTGCCCTGACTGGGAATCGACGGCGACCACCTGGTTCTTAGGGCTGCACTCAGCGGCTGGGCCACTCAGGCAGGGCTGAACTTGGTGTCTTTTGTATGCAAAATGGGGATGCTAAAAATGCAGATTTGATTTAATTTAATCCCGTGTCCAGCATGATAACATTGAGTACTTACAACGGAGTAGACATCATTGACACACATTTGTAAAGCTGCCTGCAGGAGTATATACAATTTTTCTTGTCATGTCTTTGAGTGTGAGAGTCATTATAGTCCTGTTTAAGGAGCAGCCTTCATTTCCTGTCTCCTAATTCGCCCCTAATCCTTTGCAGTCTGCCTCACAGTGGACCTGGATGCCTGGTCTCTGAAACATGGGGTTCCTGGAAAGGCATGGTTGTGACCCCCAGACCAGCACCCCGCCTTTGAAGAAAGGCCCGGTTGCTTGATTTGCACAGTCTGGCCACACACTATGTCCCACCCTATACCTCTCCACCTCCTCCACCTCTGCGCCACAGCTCCTGTGTTCACTCCCACAGGCTCAGGAGCGGTCACGTGTGGGCCAGGGGCGCTTGCTCCCTGGGTGGGGGAGAGGGGGGAGGGGCTCTGGCTGCCCAAAGGGTTTGGGGTATTGTGGGCATTGGAAGTTAGACCCAGCAAGGTCAGATGTCCTCAGACAGGAGACAGTCTCTCACACTGAAGAACTGACCTCCTAAGTCGGGCCGTTATGATGACCTGAGCCGAGCACCTAAGCAGAAAGGCTGCACTGGTTTATAGGCACAGGACCCCCAGGAACTCGACTACTGTGTAAAGTGAACTGCACTGTCTGGTTTGGAGTTTTACCGGAACTGTCTGCCATGTTGGGAAGATCACCGATGGCAAAGCTGCTTGTCATTTAGGTCACCAGCCCCACAGCCTATGCTGGTGAGGCTGTGTGTGTCTGCTGCACTCAGGGATCCTACAGGTGTGTGTAAGCAGATGTTCAGTTATTATTTCAGGGTGGCCAGTATAAGAAAAAGTATTTTCAATAGCCATTTAAATAGATACCTCTTAAATCTAAACTATCACTAGAAGTATGTGCCAATTTCCAATTCATGTTTTCAAATATAGTTTATCCATTGGAATATTATAAATTTTTCTACCTTTACTTTCCCGTTATATTACAGTTAGAGCATTATATTGCTCCATTTATTTTATTTTTTTAAAGAATCATATTTTCCATTATCTTTATTAAATGCATTTTATTGATTTTTTTGCAGAGTGGAAGGGAGAGGGATAGAGAGTTAGAAACATCAGTGAAAGAGAAACATTGATCAGCTGCCTCCTCCACACCTCCCACTGGGGATGTGCCTTTGACCAGAATCGAACCCAGGACCCTTCAGTCCCCAGGCTGACACTCTATCCACTGAGCCAAACCAGTCAGGGCTCCATTATTTTTTATTTTAAATATATTTTTATTTTCAGAGAGAGCGAGAGAGAGAGAGAGAGAGAGAGAGAGAGAGAGATAAAAACAATGATGAGCAAGAATCATTAATTAGCCGAAACCGGTTTGGCTCAGTGGTAGAGTGTCGGTCTGCGGACTGAAAGGTCCCGGGTTCGATTCCGGTCAAGGGCATGTACATTGGTTGTGGGCACATCTCCAGTGGGGGGTGTGCAAGAGGCAGCTGGTCGATGTTTCTCTCTCATCGACGTTTCTAGCTCTCTATCTCTCTCCCTTCCTCTCTGTAAAATATCAATAAAAAAATATATATATATATATTTAATTTAATTTATTTTATTATTTATTTATTTTTCCCCCCTCACATGAATTTTATTAAGGCAAAGGGAATGCGCCGCGCCAGCTCCCCACCAATAAGGTGCATGCGGAGACTGGGCCCAGCTGGCCACAGGCCGGGAGACACCGCGACAGCTCCTCGGGATGGTTGTGGGCAGGCACCGAAGGTCCCATATCAGCTCCCTGGTTCCCATGGCCGGCGGGCTAGCCCAGTCCTTGGGCCCCAGTGCAGAGCGAGGTCTGGCTTCCCTCATTCCCGGCGGCAGAGTCTCCAGTAGGTCCTGTTTCGCCGTAGTTTTAAACTCCACATGGCAGCCGCGGCGCCCTGCTTGGTGTCTAGTTGTAGCCTTCCCATTTTGCCAGCTTTCCTGTGGGTCTGGTGCGATCCCTTTTGGTTTTATCTGTTGTTTTTTTCCAAATTGTTGAGGAGATGGCAGCCCAGGAGACTTCCTAGGCCGCCATCTTGCTTCGGTCTCTTTCGAGTGATAGTCACAATAAAATATATTAAAAAAAAAAAAAGAATCATTTTGTTTTGTTTTGTTTTGTTTTGTTTTGTTTTTAATTTTTTAAATTTATTTTTATTTATTTTTTATTTTTCCCCCTCACATGAATTTTATTAAGGTATTATATGTGTACATATCTTACTATTGCCCCCCCCCACTTCCATTCATGCCCTCCCTCCCCAGAGTTCTGTGTTCGTTGGTTGTATTCATGCATACCAGTCCTTAGGTTGCTCTCCTATCTCCCCCCAGGTCTCCTTCCCCTCCCTGCTGTCATTTGACAATTTGCCTGTTTTATGGTGACTATCTCAGGATCTCATGAATAGAATCCGCTCCTCATTTGGCAGTCTGCTTGTTTTATGGTGGCTATCTCAGGACCACCCGAATAGAGTCCGCTCCTCCTCTGGTTCTCACTACCCCTCCCCCTGGGTCCCACTGCCTCCCTAGGGACACACGGCTCACCCGGGGCACAGGGCCCCCTGGGACACACGGCTCACCCGGGGCACCCGGCCCCCTGGGACACACGGCTCACCCGGGGCACACGGCCCCCTGGGACACACGGCTCATCCGGGGCACACGGCCCCCTGGGACACTCGGCTCACCCGGGGCACACGGCCCCCTGGGACACACGGCTCATCCAGGGCACACGGCCCCCTGGACAAATGGCTCACCCAGGTCACACAACCCCTCTTGGGTGCTGGGGTCTCATATTGGGGGTGCCGCGCTAGCTCCTTGCTAGCACGGCAGGCAGGCTGGGACAGTTGCAGGCGGGCTGAGATGGCTGCAGGCGGGTAGACCGCCCTCAAAGGTGTCTCGTTTGTTGCGGAAGCGGAGTAGCTGCAGACGCAGAGGCTAAGTTCTGAGGCCGCCCACTCTCTGAGCCCAGGGCGTAGTGAGCTCTGTTCTCGGTGGATTTCCTTTATTTGCAGTGGTGGTGGGGGGTGGCGGTGGCTGGTGCGTCAGCGATGGTCGCTCCTGTGGTTCAATTTCCACTGTAGTTTTAAAGTTCACATGGCGGCAGTGGCGGGAGCTTCGGCCCGGCCATGCGGCAGCTGAGGGAGGACTCGCCGCGGCCGCTAACGGAAGGTGCCGTGCATGCTCCCCACCCGCACGGCGGGTGTGCTGGGAAGGCTGTGGGTGGGCTGAGGTGGCTGCGGGCAGAGAATTCGCCCTCAATGGTGTCTCCTTTGTTGTGGACGCAGAGGCTAATTTCTGAAGCCACACTCTCTCTGAGCTAGGGGCGTAGTGAGCTCTGATTTTGGTGGATTCCCATTCGTGGGGGCGGCAGTGGGTGCAGCAGCGACGGTAGCTCCCGTGTCTCAATTTCCCCTGTAGTATTAAAATCCACATGGCTGTAGTGGCGTAAGCTTTGGAGCCGGCTGCTGGTGGTGGCAGTGGAAAGACTCGCCGGGGCACAAAGGGAATGCGCCGCACCAGCTCCCCACCAATAAGGTGTGTGCAGAGACTGGGCCCAGCTGGACGCAGGCCGGGAGACACCGCGACAGCTCCTTGGGATGGTTGTGGGCAGGCGCCTAAGGATCCATAACAGCTCCCTGGTTCCCATGGCTGGCGGGCTGGCCCAGTCCTTGGGCCCCAGGGCGGAGCGAGGTCTGGCTTCCCTCATTCCCGGAGGCAGCGTCTCCGGTAGGTCCTGTTTCACCGTAGTTTTAAACTCCACATGTCAGCTGCGGCGCCCTGCTTGGTGTCTAGTTGTAGCCTTCCCATTTCTGGGCCGAGCTGGTTGTGCGGGAGGGGAGACGCTGCGCCCTCTCCTCTCCAGCACTGTGGGCAGGCTGGGAGGTCGCGCTCACGGGCTTCTCGTCCAGGCAGGAGCCGAAGGCGGGCGGCGGCGGCGGCGGCGGCGTAGGCCCCCATTAGCTCCCGTGGCGGCCGGCAGGGCTGGCCCACTCCCTCGGCCCTGGGGCGGAGTGAGGTCTGGCTTCCCTCATTCCTGGCGGCAGCGGCTCCGGCAGGTTTAGTTTCGCTGTAGTTTTAAAATCCACATGGCAGCAGCGGCGTCCTGCTTTGTGTCTAGTTGTAGCCTTCCCATTTTGCCAGCTTTCCTGTGGGTCTGGTGCGATCCCTTTTGGTTTTATCTGTTGTTTTTTTCCAAATTGTTGAGGAGATGGCAGCCCAGGAGACTTCCTAGGCCGCCATCTTGCTTCGGTCTCCAAAAAGAATCATTAATTGGCTGCCTCCTTCAGGCCCCACGGCATGTGCCATGATCTGGAATCCAACCGTGACCTCCTGGTTCATAGGTTGAGGCTCAACCACTGAGACATGCAGGCCAGACTGTACTGCTGTTTTTATTTTTATTTTTTATTTTATTTATATTTATTTACTTATTTTTAAAATTGTCCTCTCATGCCTTTAAGAGCCAGCCTATACTCAGGACAGTCCTCCTAAACTGAGAGGGAGGTTGCTGTGTGTCCTGCCAGACTCCCCTGTTACAATTGAGCAGAGGTATACTGCTGTTTTAAAAATTATATGTGGATTGGTTGAGCCTCAATGGAACCTGGATAAGGGTTCAATTCCTTATCAGGGCACATGTGCCCTGATGGGGAATCAAACCAGTGGCCTCCTGGTGCATGGGTCAAGGATCAAACACTGAACAACACTGGCCAGGCAAGACTGAGGTTTTGGTTTGAGTAACAGGGTGACTGATAAGGGAAAGCCTGTAAGAGCGGCAGGGTTAGCAGTTTTGTTCAGAATCAGAGAAATCAGAGTGTTCATGTGAGGTAGATAATTGTTATAAGTCAGAGTTGAGACGATATATATCAGCTGAAGGTATATACATTTGAGAGTCATCAGGATATAGATAGTATTTATAGAAAGACTAAAGGCCCCGTGCACGAAATCCATTGTCCCTCAGCCCATCCTGCACCCTCTCCAATGTGGGACTTTTTGAGGGATGTCTGACTGCCCATTCAGGCCTAATCCCTATGGATTCCTAACCACTTCTGCCTGCCAACCTGATTATCACCTAACCACCCCCCTGCCAGCCTGATCAACACCTAACTGCTCCCTGGCCAGCCTAATTGCCCCTAACTGTCCTCCCTTGCTGGCCTGGTCACCCCTACCTGCCCTCCCCTGCCAGTCTGGTCACTGCTAACTGTCCTCCCCTGCAAGCCTGGTCATCCCCAACTGCCCACCCCTGCTGGCCTGTTCACCTCTAACTGCCCTCCCTGCTGGCCTGATAGCCCACAACTGCCCTCAACTGAAGGCCTGGTAACCCCTTACCTGTCTCCCCCCCCCCCCCCCCCGCGCGCCAGTCTGGTTTCCCCCAACTACCCTCCTCTGCTGGCTTGGTCACCCCTAACTGCCCACAACTGCCCTCCCCTGCAGACCATCTTGTAGCAGCCATCTTGTGTCCACATGGGGGCAGCCATCTTGTGTTGGAGTGATGATCAATCTGCATATTACTCTTTTGTTTTTATTATTATTATTTATTTTTATTGATTATGGCATCACATAATTGTCTTCATCCTCCCATTCCCATCCCATCCCAAACCCCACATACACCCCCACCCCCTTGTTGTCCATGGCCACTGGCTAGGCCCATGTGCATGCACACAAGTCCTTTGGTTGATCTCTTCCCTTTACCCCTCCCCTCCCCTACTTTCTCTTTGAGGTTTGAGAGTCTGATCGCTGCTTCTCTTTCTCTGGGTCTGTTTTTGTTCATCAGTTTATGTTGTTTGTTATTTCCTCTAAATGTGATCTAAGAAATATCCTTGTAACATTCAAAACTGAGACAAGCCATAATGGTTATGCTGAGAGGCAAATGAATCAGTCTGTAGTGAGTTCATTTCTGGGCCAACAGTTCTTTTGAGTCCCAATTTCAATGTCAAACAGTTCCTTATGTGTACATGTCCGCCATGATATTTCAGATCTGGTTGGTGGACAAATGGTGGTGATGCAGGTCTGACCACCTCTGGTTTGGTCCTGGGCAGAATATTACCCTTTTATTAGATAGGATATCCACAATACATTTTTGGAGTAAAAAACAAACAAACAGCAAACAGTATGCTTGATATGATTTTAATTGTGACAAAAATTATTGTTCATATATAAAAATATGTTTAGCCCAGCTGGTGTGGCTCATTGGCTGAACATCACCTATGAACCAGGAGGTCACAGTTTGACTCCTCCATCCCACCCTCATCAGGGCACATGCCCAAGTTGTGGGCTTGATCCCCATGGGGGGTGTGCAGGAGGCAGCCAGTCAATGATTCTCTCTCATCATTGATGCTTCTATCTCTCCCACCTCTCTCTCTGGAATCAATAAAAACATTAAAAATAAAATAAAAATATTTTTAAGCATAGAAAATGTCTTGAAGAATATAGCACTAGTCATCTTTGAGGAGTGGGGTTAGCAAGAGATATGGAGGACAATCATTTTTTACTTATAGCCTCTATACAGCTTTCTTTTTTAAAAAATATATTTTTACTGATATTTTTCAGAGAGGAAGGGAGAGAGATAGAGAGCCAGAAATGTCGATGAGAGAGAAACATCGGCCAGCTGCCTCTTGCACACCCCCCCACCGGGGATGTGCCTGAAACCAATGTACATGCACTTGACTGGAATCGAAACTGGGACTTTTCAGTCTGCAGACCGAGGCTCTACCACTGAGCCAAACCGGTTTCGGCTGGATTTCTTTTCTTTTTTACAAGAAATTACTTTTTACAGTTTTTAAATAAATAAAACTACCCATTAGCTTGTTTTGTCGTTTGATACTATTAGTTAGTAGGCTATTAGCTGCATGCTTTGTAGGCTCTTTCCTTGCTGAAATTCCCACCTCAGAGGCATCGTAAGCCCATGTGCCTGAAGTTTTGATGGTTTTCACTTAATTCAACAAACATGTATAGAAAATCACTCTATGTTATTTCTAGGGAGTCCGACATCACAAGGCAGGTTTCCGCACTTGAAAAGCTTTTCTCTTTGTTTTAAAGAACTTTTATTGCCCTGGCCAGTGTGGCTCAGTGGACAGAGCATGGACCTTCAGACCAAAGGGTCCCAGGTTTGATTCTGGTCAAGTGCACGTACCTTGGTTACAGGCTCCTCCTCGGCCTGGGCCCTGGTCAGGGTGCGTGCAGGAGGCAACCAATGGATGTGTCTCTCTTACATTGATCATCAATGTTTTTCTCTGTCTTTTCTTCTCTTCTACTCTCTCTAAAAGATCAATGGAAAAATATCCTCAGGTGAGGATTAACCAAAAAACAATAACAAAGAACTCTTAACTGATTTTAGAGAGGGAGGAAAGGAGAGAGACACACACAGACACACTGATGTGAGAGAGACACGTACACTGGTTGCCTCCTGTATGCACCGCAGGGATAGTTCCCACAAGCTAGGTGTGGGAACTATCGTCCTTGTACAGCGGGTGATTCTCCAGCCAAGCCACATTGGCCTGAGCTAAGCAATTTATGGATCTGAAGTATACAAGTCATTATTTTTAGCATATTCACTAGTGGTACAATCTTCAACTTAGGTTTATTGGATTTTTTCACTTATATTATTTATTATAGGAAACCTCAAAGCCTCAGCCAGGCTGCTCAGTTAGTTAGCGCCTTACCTCAACATCAAGGGTAAGGGTTCCATCTCCAGTCAGGGCACATACAAGAAGCAAGCAATGAAAAGCATAACTATGCCGAAACTGGTTTGGCTCAGTGGTAGAGCGTCGGTCTGCGGACTGGAAGGTCTCGGGTTCGATTCCAGTCAAGGGCATGTACATTGGTTGCGGGCACATCCCCGGTGGGGGGTGTGCAGGAGGCGGCTGGTCGATGTTTCTCTCTCATCGACGTTTCTAGCTCTCTATCTCTCTCCCTTCCTCTCTGTAATAAAATCAATAAAAAATATATATATATATTTAAAAAAAAAGAAAAGAAAAGCATAACTAAGTTGAATAACAAATTAATGTTTCTCTCTTTCTCTCTCCCCCCTCTCCCTTACTATCTAAAATAAATTTTTAAAAAATATATATTTTATTGATTTTCCACAGAGAGGAAGGGAGAGGGATAGAGAGCTAGAAACGTCAATGAGAGAGAAACATAGACCAGCTGCCTCCTGCACACCCCCTACTGGGGATGTGCCTGCAACCAAGGTACATGCCCTTGACCGGAATCGAACTTGGGACCTTTCAGTCCACAGACTGACGCTGTATCCACTGAGCCAAACCGGTTTTGGCTCTAAAATAAATTTTAAAAAATTTAGAAAATACAGAAAGGTTTATTAGAAAAAAATTACTTTACCTACAGACAACTATATTAATATCTTGGCATATTTTGTCCAATATTTTTTCTTTTACACAGTCTTTTAAATGAATTTTGTTTTTCTGTATTCCTTTTTTTCTAATACCATAGAGTTTTATATCCCATTATAAATACTTAGCTACATTGCTATAAACATTTTTTATAACTGTTAATATTTACTGAACACATTATCAGTCAGTGTTCTAGACAGTATTAACTAAGTGATGCTCTGAATAAACTAAGAAATTATTCTCATTACCAACAAAAATATTGATGCACTGCCCTAGCTGGTTTGGCTCAGTGCATAGAGAGTTGGCCTGCAAACTGAAGGATCCCAGGTTTGATTCTGGCCAAGGGCACATGCCCAAGTTGTGGGCTTGATCCCCAGTAGGGGGCATGCAGGAGATAGCCAATCAATGATTCTCTCTCATCATTGATGTTTCTATCTCTTTCTCCTTCTCCCTTCCTCTCTGAAATAAATAAAAAATATATTTTAAAAAAATATTGATGCGCTAAAAGCTTAAGTAACATGCCCTAGCTGATTTGGCTCCTGGATAGGGCGTTGGCCTATGGACTGAAGGGTTTAATTCTGTCTGGACAAGAGTACAAGTCCAGGTTGTAGGCTTGATCTCCAGTAGGGGCGTGCAGGAGGCAACTGATTAATGATTCTTTCTCTCATCATTGATGTTTTTGTCTCTCTCTCCCCTCTCCCTTCCTGTCTGAAATCAATAAAAATAATATTTTATTTTAAAAAATATTTTCTATTTATTTCAGAGAGGAAGGGAGAGGGAGAGAGAATTAGAAACATCAATGATGAGAGAGAATCATTGGTTGGCTGCCTTTTTTTTTTTTGGTATTGGGTTTATTTTTTATTTTTATTTTTAAAAAATATTTTATTGATATTTTACAGAGAGAAAGGGAGAGAGATAGAGAGCTAGAAACGTCGATGAGAGAGAAACATCAACCAGCTGCCTCTTGCACACCCCCCACTGGAGATGTGCCCGCAACCAATGTACATGCCCTTGACCGGAATTGAACCCGGGACCTTTCAGTCCGCAGACCGACGCTCTACCACTGAGCCAAACCGGTTTCGGCTGGGTTTATTTTTTATAATTGAGTTTTGAAAGTTCTTTATAGATTCTGGACACAAGCCTAATTTATCAGATATATAATTTTCAAAATACTTTCTCCTAGTCCTTGATTTGGTTTTTACCTTTTAACAGTGTCTAAGAAAAGTGTTTTTGTTTTTTTTAGTTTTGATAAAGTCCCAATTTACCTTTTTTTTTTTTTTAAGGTTCATTCTTTTGGAGTCCTAGCTAAGAAATCTTTACCTAATGTAAGAACACAAGGATTGCCCTAGCCGGTTTTGCTCAATGGTTAGAGCATTGGCCTGTGGATTGAAGGGTCCAAGGTTCGATTCTGGTCAAGGGCATGTACCATGGTTACAGGCTCCATTCCGGCCCCAATTCGAGGCATGTGCAAAAGGCAACCAATTGATGTGTCTCTCTCACATTGATGTTTCTCTCTCTTTGATTGGCTGCCTTCTGCATGCCCCACACTGGGGATCAAGCCTGAAACCCAGATATGTGCCTTGACGGGGAATGGACCATGACCTCCTGAGCCATGCTGGCTGGGCAAAAATTTGCATTTCTAACAATGCTCTCAGATGCTGAGCTGGCTGGTCACACTTTGAAAACCATCTGGCAACTGGTAGATGCTGAACAATTAATTCTCTGAGTGAGTGGGTAACTCACTTCTAGAAACGGGAAGTCTTCCTGGAGTTAAAAGACCAGCTAGAAGGTAAGGTTATATGGGAAGATGGAAGATGGTGGTCAGAGTAGAACTTCTGAGTTTGGATTCAGAGAAGGAGCAATTTTGTTTGTTTGTTTTCTTTTTGGGAAGAAGGAACAATTTTGGGTGAACAAGGCCCAGGAGTGAGCCTGCCAGGGGAATGACGGGAGGTCAAGGAATTGAGTGTTGCAAGGGTCATCAAAACGGATCGAATCTGGCAGAGGCTTAAGTCTAAAGGGAAGCTTCAACAGAATTCAAAATCTGAAGAGGAGGCTGGTACTTTCTGGGCCTGAATCATGTAAAGCTGACTGTGTATGTATCTACAGACATTGGAGCCATCAGGTAGGTGAATGCTCCATACTCCTAACAAATCTAAGGGATTTGAGACTCTGGGCCACACCTGTTTGTCATTCGTAAAGTAAGGTCTGCAGTAGGCCCCCGGCTTCTGTGGCCGAACTCTGGGTGGAGATCAGGACTTGAGTACTTCAGCCTTATAAAGAAGCAGCTCACCCAAAACAGTTTGGCTCAGTGGATGGAGCGTCGGACCTCGGACTGAAAGGTCCCAGGTTCGATTCTGGTCGGGGGCGTGTGCCTTGGTTGTGGGTGAGTCCCCAGAGGGGGGTGTGCAGGAGGCAGCTAATTGATGTTTCTGACTCTATCCTTCTCCTTTCCTCTTTGTAAAAAATCAATAAAATATATATATTTTTAAATAAAGAAGCACCAGCTCACCTTCCTTCCGCCTAGGGCTTAGGAGCAGGACAGGAGGATGGCCGCTGGTGCTCAGTGAAGGGTTTGCAAAGAATGAATAAAATTCCACCAGACTGACACTGTACAGGTGGAAAACTGCACTCTCAGGAATGATTTGTACCCTTTACAGTTTCCCCTTCACAGGAGCAATGCTCACACACCCTCTGGGTGTGGCTGTGATCAGGTTTTAGGTGATGGCCGCCCTTAGCTTGTGTTCCTTAGTCTGTGGTGCTCAAGAGCATGGCCCAGGTGCTGCCTCCCCTGCTTAGCACCTCGGCAACCTTATACAGTTCCTTCCTCCCCCGGCCCCAGTTTTCCTGCCTGTTAAATGTCCATAACAATAGTATACACAGCTCTGACCAGTAGCTCAGTTGGTTGATCCCCAGTCAGGACACACAAGAATCAACCAATTTCTCTCTCTCAAATCCTATATAACAAACCCTAATATGCTGAACGGTGGAATGACCAGCAGAATAACCAGTTGCTGTAACATGCACTGACCACAGGAGGCAGATGCTCAACGCAGGAGCTGCCCCTGCTTGAGTGTCTGCCCCCCACAACACCTAGAGGGAGGTGACCGGTGGCTGTGATGGGGAGGCAGGGCCAGCCAGTTGGCGACAGCAGGCCACCAGCCAAGGTGGGTGCCAGCGGGACACCCTCCTTCCCCCTCTCAATCACTCTGCCCATCGGTCGCCTCACAGATGGCCCAATCACTGGCCAGGCCTAGGGACCCTATTAAAACCTGGCAAGGCTGCTCTAACACTGAAAAACAGGTTGATGCAGCAGTGACATGCATGGACTTTGGCTTGCACATTTTGTGGTCAGCCCTGATTCTGACACTTATAACTGTGTGACAAAGCCAATTACTTAACTTCTCTCTGCTTCAGATTTTCCACTCATAACATGGGGAAGATGGCACTAGTGCCTCAGAAGGATCATGTTATATATTACTTTTTATAACTAGGGCAAAAAATGTAGCTTCCACACAATAGCAAGCTTTTACCTGTATGAAAAGCATCCCGGATTGAGAGAGGGATGTCTGACTGCCGGTTAGGCCCAACATCCCCAGAGGAGTCCTGGCTTGGGAGAGGATGCAGGTTGGGCTGAAGGTACACACATACACACTCCCCCCGCCCCCATGAATTTCGTGCACCGGGCCTCTAGTAAATAAAGCATTCTAAAAACCGTAGCACGCCATATAGGGTTATTGTGAGGGTTACTGAGGTAGTCATGTAAAGCTCTGGGGCCCCAGTGAGTCCCTACGCTTGCTAGCTAATCTTGGCGCGGCGCTGCTCCTCCCCCGCACCACGGCTATAGCCGTCCACCGCGCATGAGCGGAGGAGAGCCGGGGGAAGGCCCACGCAGCCGCAGACGGGCCCGCCCCGCCCCGCCCCGCCCCCAGGGGTCAGGGGTCAGGAGTCACGGGTTGCGTAGGGCCCGCGGCGCGGCGCTCTCCCCCGCCCGGGCGATGGCTCCGCCGCAGCGCTGCTCTCTGTGCCGCCAGACCTTCTTCTGCGGCCGCGGGCACGTCTACAGCCGCAAGCACCGGCGGCAGCTGCAGACGGCTTTGGACCGGCTCCTGCCCCAGGTGCGGGCGGGCGGCGGGGGGCGGGGCGGGCAGACCAGTGAGCACCCCATGGGACGGCGGGGGGCGGCGCGGGCTTACGGGTGAGGACACGATGGGATGAGGTGGGGGCGGGCAGACCAGTGAGGACCCGATGGGATGGCGGGGGCGGGTCTCGCTCGGGTGCCTCACTCTGGCTCCAGCTCAGCCTCCTCCGGTCATCCCGTCTCTCCCGCAGGTGGAGGCCGCCCGCAAGGCCGTGCGCTCGGCGCAGGTGGAGCGGTACGTGCCCGAGCACGAGCGGCGCTGCTGGTGCCTGTGCTGCGGCTGTGAGGTGCGCACACACCTCAGCCACGGGAACCTGACGGTGCTGCACGGGGGGCTGCTGGAGCACCTGGCCAGGTGAACCTCCTGGGGCCTGTCCGCCTGCCCGCGTGGGAGGGAGGGGCGTGGATGGCCACCCTACAGAGTGTGTGCCCTAAGGGATAAGAGGCTTTGGGCTGCCCCGATCCCAGAGGTGTGGTCTCACTGGGCAGCCAGCTCGAGGTCACCTCCTCAGGTGCTCGCATTTGGACGGGAGACTGGACATCTGAAAGAGACTAGTGACTGTTTCTCTGCCAGCCTTGCCCAGAGGCAGAAACCCAGATGTCAGCTGGCATTACTTATCTAGTGCCTGGCTAATACCTGAGCAGTAGTCTATAATCTATCATTGAGATTATCCACATTCTCCATTCTCAGCCCAGAGCATAAGAAAGCAACAAACCGGTTCTGGTGGGAGAACAAGGCTGAGTTTCAGATGAAAGAGAAGTTTCTCATCTCCCCTCAGGATTATGCACAGTAAGTCCTGCTTGTGAGGGACGAAGTGGCACAATGTGAATTCCCTGGGTCTGTGTCAAGTATTAGAGCTTCCTCTTAATTGGAAAGTTTAGTAAATAATTTATAAGTGTCTATTGTCTTCATAGGGCTCTTTACTCTAGGTATTATATTGGACAAGAGGTTTTTTATTTTAATATATTTTATTGATTTTTTTACAGAGAGGAAAGGAGAGGGATAGAGAGTTAGAAACATCGATAAGAGAGAAACATCGACCAGCTGCCTCCTGCACACCCCCTACCAGGAATGTGCCCGCAACCAAGGTACATGTCCTTGACCGGAATCAAACCTGGGACCTTTCAGTGCACAGACCGATGCTCTATCCACTGAGCCAAACCGGTTTCGCCTGGACAAGAGTTTTTGAGAGGTTTATGATCTAGTTGGGGATGGGATTTAGCAAATAGAGAGCAATAGGTAGTAACGGTTGACTAATCCATGAAGTGTGGCACAGTGAATGCACAGTGCCCATCCAGGACCCACTCGCAATAGCTTTAGACTCCCTGGCCTCTGGAGGGCCCTTAGAAACGGAAATGCAGCAAGCTGGTCTGCCCAGAGGGAGTGTGAGCCTGGTGCCTCCGGGGAGGGACACGGGCAGCCCTGAGGCACCAGTTGTATTGGGACCACATTCAGATGGTGGATGTGGAGCGTGACAGAGAAGCTCATGGGGCCTAGTGTCTATCATTCCATCCTTCTCGGTGTGGAGAGAAATGCTTCAATCCACCCTAGCTGATTTGGCTCAGTGGATAGTGTCGGCCTGAAGAGTCCCAGGTTCAATTCCAGTCAAGAGCACATGCCAGGGTTTTCAGCTTTATCCCCAGTAGGGGATGTGTAGGAGGCAGCCAATCAATGATTCTCTCTCATGATTGATGTTTCTTTTTTTATTTTTATTTTATTTTATTGATATTTTACAGAGAGGAAGGGAGAGAGATAGAGAGCTAGAAACGTCGATGAGAAACATCGACCAGCCACCTCTTGCACACCCCCTACCGGGGATGTGCCCGCAACCAATGTACATGCCCCTGACCGGAATCGAACCTGGGACCCCTCAGTCCACAGACCGACGCTCTACCACTGAGCCAAACTGGTTTTGGCTCATGATTGATGTTTCTATCTCTCTCTCCCTCTCTCAGAAATAAATAAATAAATAAATAAATAAATAAAGACCCAACACTTAAAAAAAAATCCTGAGAGATATAAAATACAAAAGATGGTTAGAAAAACATGGAAAAATTAAATGCACAGAGGACGCTGAACACATAAATTTATGTTGAACCAAATTGTACCATCCTGTGAATTCTTCAGCTGTGTTAAGCACCTCAGATGTGAAGGGGAGATGATCGGATTAATAAAGATGTTTTTCCTGTGCAAGTTCAACAGCAGAACAGGTAACACAGTTAAAAATAATACTATTTTTATAGTATTATATAAATAATACTATTTAAATTCAACATAAATAAGAATTGAAATAAAAGGAGGGTGAGATGAGAAATTGATATAGGTAGATGGACCAAAATGATTAAAGAATTACATTAGGAGGAGGATCAGTAACTTATTTAGACTACTTAAAGGTTAGGAATGAAGTCAGAGATGGAATGCTTGAATTTAGGATTTTAGAAGAATAATATTTCCAGATGATGAGAAAGCTCAGTGTGTGGTCATGTGAATGAGTGAATAAAATGATGCTTAAGAAAGTCAAGATCCTGAGAGACCAGAGTGTTCTTAACACTTTTGTCAAAGTTCGCAGGACTTTGGAGTGGGTAAAAACCTATGAACTGGGTGTCAGGTCTTCCATGAATTAAGAGTAATAATCAGGTATTCAGTATATGAGAGTAAAATAGGCAAATTTTGGAAAATCAAAGGTATGTGGAACTAATAACCTAATTTTACCATTGATGAAAGAGGACAACCAAACCCCTAGCTCTAAAATAAAAAATAAAACACTTAAAAGCCAGAATGTCCATGTCATCTATCTTTCTCTATGCCCAAATCAAACACAAACCTACCAAAGGAGTAAATAAACCATCAAAGAGTGCTGAGAGGGGAGGAGAACTGGTAGCCCATAGGCCAAACCTGGCTCAAAAATGGGTTTTATTTTATTTGTACAGTTTTTACCAAAATAAATAAATAAATTTGATAATCCTTCAAAACAAAACAAACAAGAAAACAAGAAAAAAGAAATGCTTAAATCCCACTACCTGCTTTCACACCTGTGGCTCGACTAGGAGATGGGAATCTTGAGGCCAAAAAGCACTCACATCTCATTACCTGACCCAGCCACATAGGGGTTTGAGGGGGTGACTGAAGGATAGTTAATCAGAAAAGATTATGATTGAGAATTATGAGGACAGACTCTTGAAATTTATGAAAATACTAGAGGCCTGGTGCACAGGATTTGTGCACTGGTGGACGTGGCCTGTAGGGATCCACCAGCTATGGGAGCACACTGACCACCAGGGGTCAACTCTTGCGTTAAGCCTCTGCCCCATGGTGGTCATGTCATAGCAACTAGTCGTTCTGGTCATTCTGCCCATTCTGCCATTCAGTTGTTGGGCTTTTATTATATAGAACAGTATTTCCCAAACTTTTGACATATGTGTACCCCTTCTATAATTTTCGTAATGCTGAGTACCCCTCGTCAAAAAAAAAAGGATGTATTTTAATAACAATCAAATATATTTATTTTTTATTTTTTTGGTACATACACAAAATAATAATAAACGAAAAATGAAATTATTCATAATAAGCCAAAACCGGTTTGGCTCAGTGGATAGAGCGTCGGCCTGCGGACTGAAAGGTCCCAGGTTCAATTCCGGTTAAGAGCATGTACCTTGGTTGCGGGCACATCCCCAGTGGGAGGTGTGCAAGAGGCAGCTGATCGATATCTCTCTCTCATTGATGTTTCTAACTCTCTATCCTTCTCTCCTTTCTCTCTGTAAAAAGTCAATAAAATATATTTTAAAAAAAAGAAATTATTCATAATAAAATATAAAAAGTTATATTATAAATAACATTTATTTGCACACCAGACCATCTCATGCCTCACAAGACTGTCTTGACTTGACTCATGAGAACGTGGAATTAGGCGCAGCTAAGCACGGTGCAGTGCATATCCCCACCAAACTCCAGTGCAACTCGTACCCCCACCAAACTCTTCCCGTACCCCTGGGGGTACGCGTACCACACTTTGGGAAACATTGATATAGGAGGATAGTTCTGACTTTTAACCGTATACATTTTGTTGTTAATCCTCACTTGATATTTTTTTTGCATTGCTTTTCAAAGAGAGTGGGAGGAAGGGAGAGAGAAACATGGATGGCACATCAACTGTTGCCTCCCCCAACCCAGGCACATGCCCTTGACTGGGTATCCAACCTGCAACTCCAGTGCCTGGGCTGATGCTCCAACCACCATACCACACCAGCAAGGACTAATTTTACACATTTTAAAAAATACATATTTTAGCCGGAACCGGTTTGGCTCAATGGTAGAGCGTCGGTCTGTGGACTGAAAGGTCCCAGGTTCGATTCCGGTCAAGGGAATGTACCTTGGTTGCGGGCACATCCCCGGTAGGGGGTGTGCAAGAGGCAGCTGGTGGATGTTTCTCTCTCATCGACGTTTCTAGCTCTCTATCTCTCTCCCTTCCTCTCTGTAAAATATCAATAAAATGTATTTAAAAATTTTTTTTTTTAAATACATTTTTTAAATTGATTTCAGAGAGGAACGTAGAGGGAGAGAGAGAGAGAGATAGAAACATTAATGATGAAAGAGAATCATTATTGATCAACTGCCTCCTGCACACCCCCTACTGGGGATCGAACCCACAACCCAGTATATGCCCTTAACCAGAACCAAACCTGGGGCCCTTCAATCTGCAGGCCGACGGCCTATCCACTGAGCCAAACCATGGCTAATTTTACACATTTTAATACGACACAAAAGACCAGACAAGGCCAAGCCTGACCGACAAGTAATGATAAAATGAGCCACTTTTAGGGTTAGACAGTTTATTCCTTGCCTAGTCAGCAGAGAGTAAGCCCAAAGTGCCAGCCTCCCAGGTCCTTGTCCAGCGTGCCAGAAAGGACTGCACTGAAACAGAAAGGGCTTGGGGACCTCAGCATGAATGGGGGGAGTGGCTGGGAGTCAGGTATCAGCTGAAGCTGCAGCTGCATGGTTCTTAGGTCGCAGCTCTGCTCTGCGAGGGCAGGACAGAAAGCCCAACCTCATCAGAACCTTATCAGAACATGGGGGTTGATGAGAAACTGTCTCATGGCAGCCTCTCAGGGAAGAGAGGGTAGGAGACGGCCTCAGTGCCTTCCAGGCCTCCTGTCCTCTTGTGTTCTGGGATCACACAGGCATTCAGTGACAAACTGCAGTTCAAGGCTTTGCCTGTGCAGGTATGTGCAGGGCTGCCAGGACACTGTGGGAGAGCTGTTCCCTGACAAATTAAAATTTCATTAGAGCCCTGACCTGTTTTCCCAGTGGTTAGAGCCCGCACACCAGAGTCACGGGTTTGATTTTTGGTCAAGGGCATGTACCTTGGTTGCATGTTCTCGAGCCCCAGTGGGGGTATGTTGGGGGGAAGTCAGTTGATGTGTCTCTCACATTGATGTTTTTCTCTCCCTTCTCCCTCCCACTCTAGAAATCAATGGAAAAAATATCCTTGGGTGAGGATTTAAAAACTTTTTTTTTCAATTAGAAAACATCCTAAAATTGATTGCAAAGACAAATTTCCCTAATTATAAATCAAGTTGATAACAATCACAAAAGAATAAGAATTCAAGTAACTTAAAAAAAATATTTTTATTGATTTCAGAGAGAAAGGGAGAGAGAGAAACATCAATGATGAGAATCATTGATTGGCTGCCTCCTGCACACCCCCTACTGATTGAGCCCGCAACCTGGGCATGTGCCCTTGCATAGAATCAAACCTGGGACCCTTCAATCCACAAGCCAGAGCTCTATCCACTGAGCCAAACTAGCTAGGGCTCAAGTGACTTTTGTATACAACATTCTGACTGTACATCTTAAAGGGGTATTTTTTAAGGACTAAAGAATTGAAATCTTAAGCTATGCTTAGTAGTTTACTGTTCATAGTGATATTGGTGTGCTGGTACTTTTGTGTGTGTTGTAGGACAGTTTATCCTTGAACAACATGGGTTTGGACAGCATGGGTCCACTTAAACACATGTTTTTCAGTGGGCCAGCGCAGATCAAACCCATGTTCAAAAGCCAACTCCCCAGTTTCGAGTGTGTATGCTGAGGGCCAACTGTAGTCATACCTGGATTTCAACTGTGCAGGAGTTGGTGCCCTAACCCCCCGTGTTGTTCAGCAGTAAACTGCCTGTTGATGTTGCGAGGAACCAGAGATTTCAGTGTGGCAAAAGGAAGAGACCAGTAGGAATGGAGGGATTTGGTTGGGAGATATCAGTATGAATTTTTATTTAAGGAAATCAAAGCTCTGTCCTCTGAAAGAGCTATATGTGCACCTGTGGAGCAATAACTTTACTAACACTCAGCTCTGTTTCTAAATATGACTTTCTACTGCAAGAAAGCAGATCTCATTGGAGAATAGTTGATTTCAGGCTGGAGCAGGGAAAATACACGGTGAGTCCATGGAGTGGTGCAGAGGACAAGAACTGGTTTGAAGAGGGTCTCAATAGCCATGGATCAGCTAATAAGAGCAATATGCAAATTGACCGTCACTCCAACACAATATGGCCACCCCCATGTGGTCAAAGATGGTTGTCCCCATGTGGACACAAGATGGCCAGCAGGGGAGGGCAGTTGGAGGGGACCAGGTCAACAGGGGAGAGTAGTTAGGGGTGACCAGGCTGACAGGGGAGGGCAGTAAGGGGTGACCAGGTAAGCAGGGGAGCAGTTAGGCACCAATCAGGCTGTCAGGCAGAAGCTGTTAGGGGCAATCAGGCAGGCAGGTGAGCAGTTGGGAACCAGAAGTTCTGGATTGTGAGAGGGATGTCCTGACTGACTTGTGGGATCAGGCCTAAACAGGCAGTTGGATATCCCTCAAGGGGTCCCAGATTGGGGAGGATGCAGGCTGGGCTGAGGGACACCCCACCACCACCATCATGAATTTTTGCACCAGGCCTCTAATATGGGATAATTTGAATATCAAAGAGTAATTGACTTTCATAAATGTGATCATGGTTTCATGGTTCCATAGATGTTCTCAGGAGATGCAACCTGAAGTATTTATTGTTGTCTCATGATGTCTAAAATCCATTTGTGCTTTGGCGAAAAGGAAATGTGTGTATAAAAGAGAAGTGGAGCCAATATGAAAAAATGTTAACAGTGCATCTGGCTGAGAATACACAGGTGTTCATTGTACTATTTTCTTTTGTGAGGTTGAAACTACTAAACATTTAAAGAAAAAACTATCTACTGAAGATCTTTTCACAATTGGCAGGGCCTGAGGTTCTGGGCTTACTTGCCCTTTTTCTTTTTAGATTCAAGAAATCCATGGTGAAAGGTTTGGATTCCTATGAGGAAAAAGAGGATGAGGTGATAAAAGAGGTAAGTCACAGGGACCCAGCCCCCTGGCTCTTGTACCCATCTAAGCAGCCTCTCTCACACAGATGGCAGCTCATATCCGAGCGGTGGAGCACAGCCGGCAGGAGGTGGTTCGGTCCATCTTAGAGGTTGGTTTCCCTCGGAGAAGCCGGAGCAGTATCCAAATCCACTGACCCCTGCTTCTCCCAGGCTCATGGACTCCATGCTTCACCTGCTCTGCCTGGATTCCCTTACCTCTCCACTATCAGTGGAGAAGATGTGGGCAGGGCTGGGAGACGGGGGCGCTGTAAGATGGGCAGTACCCTCCATATGCCAATTTGTTTCTTCCTGGAGGGTGGGAGCATGGCCTAGATAGACTCTTAAGCATCCTAGACACATTTATTTTTCCTGAATCAAACTCAGTCTCAGGCAGTGCCAGACCCAGAAGAGGGCTCTTCGGCACCTGGAAGCTGGAAAGGGACAAACAGGTAAGATTGGAGGGGAATCTCGAGTTGAGTTTGACCTGTTAGAGCATGCTATAACTTTTTTTTCTAATATATTTTTATTGATTTCCGAAAGAGGTAGAAACATCAATGATGAAAGAGAATCAGTGATTGGCTCCCTCCTGCACACCCCCTTCTGGGGATGGAGCCCACAACCCAGGCATGTGCCCTTGATTGGAATTGAACCTGGGGCCCTTTAGTCTGCAGGCCAATGCTCTATCCACTGAGCAAAACCAGCTAGGCAGCATTCTGTAACTTATGGCTGGGATATGGGGACAAATCGCATCTTTGCTGTCCTCATGGATCAAGGACCTTGTCTGCCAGCCTGGCTCCTGTTTGTCTTTTTCAGTCAAGTAGCCTCCACCTCACAGTGGCCCTCATACTTGGACCTGCCACCTGCCCCAGAGCTTGACTGGATGGAGACAGGACAACCTCTGACATTCATTGGTCATCAGGTACAATGGACAAGTCAGCCAGGAAAGCACAAATGCCCCTCGGCTCCCATGACACCCATCTCTCCCAGGTTTCCTACCCATCTTGTCTTCGCTGCAGGCTTTTCTTGCTGCAGTTCTGTAGTATAGGGTTTTCAGGTGTTTTATCCACCCTCCATCCATACCTATTGCCCCCACTGCCACTTAGGAGTGCCAACACCCAACCTGTATCATCTGGAGAAGCCATTGGTCCAGTTGATTACATCCCTAGGTGTCCCACAGCATCTGTAATTAACCCCCCTCCTGTGTTTCCAATAGGCTTAGATGGAGATCCTCTCCCCTACATCTTCCACATACTGTCAAGTATGTCCATGTGCCTCAGTACATTGATCTCTTAACAGTTCTTAGCCCTCCCCCCTGCTGACTTTAGTCTTTTCTTTTTTGTTTTTTAATATCAGAAAGGGAGATGGACAGATAGAAATATAAATTATGAGAATCATGGATCGACTGCCTCCTGCACACCTCATACTGGGGATAGAGCCCACAACCCAGGCTTGTGCCGTAGGCGGGATCAAACCAGTGACCTCCTGGTTCATAGGTCAATGCTCAACCTCTGAGACCCGCTGGCTGGGCCTTTTAAGCTTTACTCCAGCTGTACTGTGCTCTTTGCTTTGTGTACATGCAGTTGCATTGCCTTAAATACGCTTTTCCTCATGAACTAGTTACTAACCTCCCCTCAGGTTTTAGCTCAAATGCCACATTTCCTGGAAGGCTTCTCTGAAGTTCTCTTTAAATGGATGTAGTACCGTGTACAAGCCTGTGAATGTAACTTGTGCTTTTTTAAATTCTCTTCCCCAACATGTATGTTGTGAGAAAGGGTTGTTTACCTGGCATGTAGCAGGCCCATCTTCTATATGAAGTCTGAGTCTTGAGGACAGGACTTTCAGTAGTTTCCTGTGCTCTTAGGATTTAGCATCAACAGGGTACAGAACTAGCATTGTGACATTGGTTCCAACCACCTCCTAGTTTGCCTTTTCTCTAGCTGTGAGTACCCTATTCTCCCTTGGCTTTCTATATCTAGGTTGTTTTTCTTCCCCACTTCCAACTGCAGGACACACCAGGAGTTGGTAACATCCACTCAGGTAAGTGTTTCTCCAATTGTAAGAGGTACTTAAAAAAAAAAAAGCAAAGTTGAATGGCTTCTTGGCCTTCTGGCTAAGATCAAGTGTAGTAACTGTTTTTCTTGAGAAACTTAGTTTTGCATTCATTTGTTGATTCTTATGTGCCCCAACCAGGAGGGAATCCACAACCTAACCAACTGAGCTACCCTGCCAGGGCATAGTATCTATTCTCAACTAGTTTAATAGAGATATATCCTTTAACTGAGGACAATGTATCAGATGGACTTTTGGAGCAGGGAGATGGAATAGGAACTTGCTCCATCCACTCCATGCATGCCCCAAGAGATATAAGGTTAAGATAAAGCACTAACTGCAATCTAGCTGTCCAACAGATAAATGGAGAAAGATGTGATCTGTTGTGTATCCACAATAAAAAATGAAAGTGTGCCATTTGGACCTAGAGAGTATTATGCTGAATGAAGTAAGTCAGAAAAAGACAAATACCATACAATCTCATTTATATGCAAAATCAAAAAACCAAGAGAAACAGACTCTTAAGCTGATGATTTCCAAAGGGTAGGGAGTTAGGATGAGAATGAAGGAAAAAAAGAAAACCAATTGATGAAGGGCTTAGATCTTGAGTATATCAAGAACTCAAAACTCAGTAACGGCATTTAAAAAGCTGTTCCTCAGAATGGCTCAGTGAAAGGCTGGGCCTGTACTGAAGAACTTATTCATTGCTGGTGCAGTGTGAAACGGAAGTCAATTTGGAAAACAGTCAAGCAATGCCTTAAACATACATTGTGATCCAGCCATCCTAAGAGTAAAGAAAGGCTTGTACACAAATGGCCATAGTAGCCCCAATCTGAAAACAGCCACCTCAACAAGTGACAACTAGAGCAGCCCTCCACAACAAAAAGGAACTGCTGGCATACACAGCACGGTAGCTCCTCAACTAACTAGCAGGTCTTTTCCAGGCGCCCCACCACCTTGGATGGCCCAAGAGGAGGAGCACAGCTCTGGGAACCAACAAATAGGCCCTTCCTATGAAGAATTTCTTAAAGAAAGTGAGTAAACTAAAGCAAGAATGGCAGTGGGGCTCTTTGAAGCTGCCTACTCACATAAAGTCATTTACTTATCGTTATAGAGGAAAAACAGAAATTGAAGAAACTCCCTCCAGACAGAGTTGGAGCTAACTTTGACCACAGCTCCAGCACCAGCGCAGGCTGGCTGCCCTCTTTCGGCCGGGTCTGGAACAACGGACGCCGCTGGCAATCCAGGTATGAGTACAGGGCCAAGAGCCCCCTCCCCTACCCCCTTTGGAGAAGTCATCCTTTTGTCCTGTTAACCTTTCATTTCCTTTCAGGCATCAATTCAAAATTGAAGCTGCAGCAAGGAACAAACAGCAGTCAAAAAAAATGGTTTCATAAGGCTAGAAGCCTTATGAAAACCCACACCTACGGACTCGCTTAAGAAAAAGACACACCCACTTACTGATTTAATAAAGGTTTATTTTTCAAAATGTACAGCTGGTGAGATCTGTAAAAAAAGGAAAAAAAAGAAAAGTAAAAAGCATCAGTGTGCGCGGCCTTAAAAAGGGGAGGCATACTTCCTGCACCAAGCCCCTTGATTCTTGCTCACCTATTGTTCATGCGTCTTCTCCAGCAGCGGGGGCATCCCCACCTTTGGTGTTTCTGGTGTAAATCACTTGAGCTCTGTGCTTTGAGACCAGTTTAATAAGTCCTAAGGAAAAGAACAAGGCTTTCACATAGTGCTGTTATACGGCTTTCCAAAACAAATGCTGAATTTGAGCATGAATTCAAACAGACATGCCTACATTCTGCGTGATAGCCCAATTTTGCTTATCCCTTGTAAATGAGGGGACTCACCACCTGCTCAAGATGGCCACCCTCACAGCAATTAGAGCATAAAAATGATACGTTAGAATCATATTACTAACCACCACTGGTTAGGCCAAGTCTATCTCTCTTTTTTTTTTTTTATACAAATTTCAGTTAAAACATTTAAGATGGCTATGGTTGAGCATCACCCTATAAACCAGGAGGTCACTGATTCCTGTTCAGGGCACATGCCTGGGTGTGGGCTCTATTCCCAGTATGGGGTGTGCAGGAGGCAGCCAATCAATTCGCATCACTGATGTTTCTCTCCTCTCCCTTCCTCTCTGAAATTAATAAAAATAAAATTTTTAAAAATAATGTGCAAAACTATCCAGAGCAACATTCCCCCTCACCTTTACTAAGGAGCTCCTGAAGGGCTGCCCTGGCCAAGGAGCCGCGAATCTTCAGCCTCTCGGAGACTACAGCTGGGGTGATGAGCTTGTAGTTGGGAACTTCCTTACAGAGCTTCTCATATGTGGCTTTGTCAAACAAGACCAGGTTATTGAGCTTGTCCCGAACTTTACCTTTGGACCACTTCTGCTCACAAAAACAAAAAGGAAGGGTAAGTACTCCTGACAGAATCCCCCGTGCGCTCCCAGACAACTTTATCAGAAGCTCCTGTATTGGCAGGGCTGGGAGGTTACTGGGTCTGAAACTACAAATTAAGATTCTCTGCATCCCACAATGTTAAAAGCCAACTGCTACACGTCACTTACTACTATGGCCATGTGGGACGGGTGCCCCGGTTTTCCTTACTCTTAGAGGGGCTCTCCTACCTTCTTTTTGGCCTTGCCCCCCGACTTGTTCACGGGGTCTTTGTCTTTCTTGGCCGACTTTCCAGCATCTTTCTTCTTCTTGTCGTCCTTGGGCGGCTGTTGAAGAAAAGTGGGGATAACCGCCGGCTCCTAGCGAGGCCCAGACCCCCACTGCCGCGCCCGATCCGACCGGCCCCAAGCGGAACACGTGGTGATGGGGGCCGCCCGCCCCAAACTGCAGCCGCAGTCTCAGGGGTCCCTCCCGCGAGCCTCCACCGCGTGGACACAGCGCCGCCGGCGTCCGGGCCGCAGCGCCGCACTCACCATCGCGGGGGTCGGAGAGCAGGGATACGCTGCTGCTTCGCCAAGATGTCGGCCCGAGAGGAAGCGCCACTCCTCACCTAAGGCTGAAGCCTTCCCCGCCGGCAAGCGCTTCCGGGGCAAGAGGCGGGGCCCGCGAGGCCCCGCCCCTCGCTGGAGCCGGAAGCGGAAGCGGGCTGAGCAGCTGGGCTTCGATTCCCGGGCGGGACCCAGCCTGCCTCGTCGAGCTGCGCCGCGGGTTTGGGAGTGGCCACGCGCTGCTCTGCCCTGGCACTGAGATCCGGGAGAGGGACCGGAAACCCGTTACCAATCCAGGCGACTAGTTTCCGGCGTCGCGCCCCCCGCGCGTAGCCTCAAGTGCGCTAGCGCGGCCGGCGGCGGGCGGGGGAGTGAGGACTGGCGGTCCGACTAGGCCGCCCACTGCCCGACTCGCCGCCGCTGCGCAGCCATGGCTATTTTCAGCGTGTACGTAGTGAACAAAGCCGGCGGCCTGATCTACCAGCTCGACAGCTACGCGCCACGAGCCGAGGCTGAGAAAACCTTCAGTTACCCGCTCGATCTGCTGCTCAAGCTACACGACGAGCGAGTGCTAGTTGCCTTCGGCCAGCGCGACGGCATCCGGGGTGGGCTGGGCTTGGGAGGGAGGGAGGAAGTCCCGCGGCGGTGGGCTGGGCTCGGGAGGGAGGGAGGGAGGCTGGGAGCCCCACGGCGGTGGGCTGGGGCTGGGGTCGCGGCCCGGTTCCCTGGGCGGAATCCACTGGATGGGGCTTCGTTGACCCTCGCCTCGCCTCTGCAGTGGGCCACGCAGTGCTGGCCATCAATGGCAAGGACGTGAATGGCAAGTACACGGCCGATGGTAAAGAGGTGCTGGAGTATCTCGGAAACCCTGCCAACTATCCCGTGTCCGTGCGATTCGGCCGGCCCCGCCTCAGCTCCAATGAGAAGCTCATGCTGGCCTCCATGTTCCACTCGTAAGTCCTCCAACCCTGCCTCGTGTCTCCTGGCCTGCAGGGGTCCCTCCCGCGGAGCCTCCACCGGCTCTTAGGTTGGCGGGTTAGTGCTCCGCAGGCAGGCCGTCACCTGAGCGGCAGTGCTTACCTTCTCAGCTTTTAATTCGTTAGGAAAAGAACGACTGGTTCAGTTCGGCCAGGTTTTAGGTAATACTGGCATTGTTGGGCTGTGGCTTATGTCAGCTTTGTTTATAGTGAGGCAGATGAACTAAAAGATCTTTAGGATCTTTTTCTGTTCTCCCCACAGTATGAGCTGTGATGGGTATGCTAGCCTTGGGCTGAGTAACATTCCCATTGTTAAATTTGATTGAGTCCAGAGAGAGAAACATCAATGGTGAGGGAGAATCATTGGTCAGCTCTCTCCTGCACTCCCTCTACTGGGGATGGAGGCCACAACCCTGGCCTGTTCTTTGACCAGGAATTGAACTCTGACCTCCTGGTTCATAGGTCCACGCTCAAGCAATTGAGTTGCATGGTGGGCCTAAGTGTTAATTTTTCCCAAAGTTCTTAATGTAAAAGGTAGCAAAGTATAGGTATATAGTAAGACCTCACTTAACCTCCTCAGTGGGTTCTGCAACATTAAGCCAAAGGATACAGTTGACCTTGAACCACAGGTGTTTAGAGGTGTGGACCTGACACAACTTGACTCCCAAAACAACTGTCATCCCTTGGTGTCTGCAAGCTCAGTTGGTTAGAGCATTGTCCAGATGCCAAGATTGAAGGTTGGATCCCCATCAAGGCACGTACAAGAATCAACCCATAAATATCTAAATAAGTGGAACAAATCAATATTTCTTCGTCCCCCTCTCTCTCTTCCTTTCTCTCTAAAACAGCATACAACTGCAGACAGTTGGCCCTCTACCTCCAGGAATCCCCTACTATGGATTGAAAATACTATTTTTGATCCAGAGGTAGTTGAATCCTTCTATTTGAAACCCTTGGATAGGAAGGCCGACTATATTTTTTGGGGGGTGGGGGTGGGGAATTGTGTATAAGTGGACCCACACAGTTCAAACCCATGTTTAAGTGTCAGTTGTATCATGAAACCAGTTTTGCCACAGGTCAATTGATGTGAAAAGTTCCTATGGCCGAAACCGGTTTGGCTCAGTGGATAGAGCATCGGCCTTCAGACTGAAGGGTCCCCGGTTCGATTACGGTCAAGGGCATGTACCTTGGATTCGGGGTGTGCAGGAGGCAGCTGATCGATGTTTCTGACTCTATCCCTCTCTTTTCCTCTCTGTGAAAAATCAATAAAATACATTTTTTAAAAGTTCCTATAACATTTCATCAGTGTTAAAATAAACTATGTTATTTGAGGACATGCTGTAAAATCCTTGCAGAATTCGAGTGAAGTTCCCACTGCCGTTCTGCCTGCCTCCAACTGTGATGTGAGAGGATCACTTCAGTGGGAGGTTTGGGGAAGCACTCCTCCCTCACAGCAGTGGGTGCGTCCCCAGCTTTGCCTCCTTTGCAAATAGGCTGTTCGCTATCGGCTCTCAGCTGTCTCCTGAACAGGGCAGCTCAGGCATTGAGATGCTGGAGACAGACACATTCAAGCTGCACTGCTTCCAGACCCTGACAGGTACCGGTCTCCAGATAGGCCAAGGGGATGCAGTGGGCTGGGCTGTGGAAGGGATTGGCCAAAGCTGGGGGAAGCAGTGGTCTGGGGTGGCTTTCTGGGGCAGTCAAGCATGGATGGACACATCTGTCTGTTTTGTGAATACAAAGCTAGTTAATGTTTAATCTGCCGCTGATTTTGTCCACACCACCAGAGTGCTCAGTCCAGTTATCTTTTGCACACATAAAACTCACCTGAATTTCAGCTCCTGTTGCGCACATTTTGGAAGGTGTGTTGTTTCAAAATGAAATTTGAATGCCAAGTGGTGACCTTTGGATTTTGAGTTCCATTGCTTCACTCCCTTTTAACACAGATAATTGAAAATTGCCTGAGTTTGTCCCCTGCCTGGCACTTTCTGCTGAGGGACCCCCAATTCCAGAGGAAAGTGATAGAGATAAAACTCAAAGCTTCATCTCAGTCAGCTGAGTGATGTGATAAAGTCACTTCAACTCTTGGTCTCACTTATGGACTTAACACCTTGCCTTTCTGCTCTGGAGCAATAAGGATAAAACAAAAACCGGCAGATGAAAGTGCTTTGCCAAACTGAAGTGCTGTACAAACACAGGATGACGCTGTTAGTTGCCTCTACCTTTGGTAACTATCCTGGCCCCTCTCCAGGAATCAAGTTTGTGGTGCTGGCAGACCCTAGGCAAGCTGGAATAGACTCTCTGCTCCGAAAGATTTATGAGATTTACTCAGACTTTGCCCTCAAGAATCCATTCTACTCCCTGGAAATGCCCATCAGGTAGGTGGTTCCACTCCCCAGATCAAGTTCCTGCCCCAACCTGTGTGCTCTCCTCCATAGCCACTTTGAGGTCTGATAGAGCTTTTTAAAAATAAAGCAAGAGCGAGTAGCCTTTTACTTATTTAATAAAATCATGACTTTTCCTTGGAAAGTGTGTCCTTCAAGCAGGCACTTCCCTGGCTCTGCCTCTGTACCCAGAGTGGGGAGAGAGCCTCAGCCTCTCCCTCTGTCCTCACGTATGCCTCCTGGGCCCGGTGTAGGTGTGAGCTGTTCGACCAGAACCTGAAGTTAGCCCTGGAGGTGGCAGAGAAGGCTGGAACTTTTGGACCCGGGTCATAGGCTGAACCTGCAACAACACCCCACTGCTGCCTTCCTAAACGCAGGTCCTGCCGAGGCCTCTGCAGTGGAGTCCCAGGTGCCTTGTTAGTACACCTGGGGGGGGGGGGGGGGCTGAGCTTGCCGGTACTGATCCCTGAGCCTTACTGCCATGTTCTTCCCTCATGTCTGTCACGGTCTCACTTCCCGATGCTACACTATTTATGGAGGAGTGGGCCATAAATGCTGTAATAAACATTCCTTTGATCTCAGTGTTGCGATGCTAATTGATGGTTTTGGTGAAAAGGCCCAGGAGGGGAGGCAAAAATGATAAGGAATTCTGGAGAGACAATCTAGTTAAAACACAAATGTGCTCACTAAATGAATGAACGTGGGACTTTGAATCAGGGCCCTTGGATCTAGTTTCATAATTGCTACTGGCTTCTAGGCTGGTGATGGTGGTGACGATGATGATGGAACATTTACAAGTGTTTTTAGCCAGGCTTTATCGAACTGTTGCTCTATCTCATTTAATCATCACACTCAAACCTCGGGTGAGGCTGTTGCAGACGAGGTTTAGCAGGTCTCTGTGCTGCAGTCTCAGAGGCAGTTACTGACAGATCCAGGGTTCTGCCTCCACTCACTTCTTAATCTGCGCCTCTAAGTGATCGTTGAAGTAGATACAGTGTTAGACTGAAGGCGGAGGAGACAGAAATTCACAGGAGGCCATGTCCGCTCTCCTGTTCCAGGGAATTGGGTCTCACTTTCAAGGTGGAAAGAGCAGGCCCCAGGAGGGTGTGTTCAGAGAAAGCTGCCTGGTTTATATATTCCTCTTGAAAGAAGGACTGACTCACTGTCAGTGTTTAGTATCAAATCTAGCTTTAATCTTCTGGACCTGGGTCATTGGCTAAACCTATAATGTCTTCCTAACCCTCCCACCCACACCCGACTGGGGGGGGGGGTGTTCCGAGGATAATGGTGAGAGTGATGGTCTCCCCCTGGACCCTGAGGAGCTGGCAGTAGCAGTTACCTCTGCTGAGAGGCCTCAGGGCAGAAGGCAGGGCCACAGTGGCCTGCAGCTGCAGGAGAGCCTCACCCCTGGTGGGGACAGGATGGGATGGGGTCAGGCAGGGCCCAGGAGAGAAGAGTGGAGGAGACTCCCTGGCTGTAAGGGCTTCCTGTTTGAAGGCAGAGAATAGGAGCTAATGGAATCCTAGAACAGAGGTTATCTTTTAAATAGAGTGTAGGACGGGGAGCGGAACCTCCTTAGCCACTGATCCTGGCCAGTGCTGCCTGGCCATGGAAGAGGAGGAGGTCGAGGCTCAGTGCCGGCCAGAGCAGCCCCTCCTGTCCCAGCCACGGGGGGGGGGGGGGGGGGCTGTCAGGGGCGGTGCTCTGGAACCTGCCTTTCACTCGGCCTTCGTGGGCACTCGGCCCATCTTGGTGCGGATGTTCCGCAGGACGAAGAAGGCAGCTGTGCTGGCTGCGCAGATCACTTCCGCCACCCAGAAGGCTGTGCTCCAGCTGTAGTGCTTGGCAATGGTGCTGAAGGGCAGCCCGGCCAGAAAGCCACCCACTGCCAGGGAGGAGGAGGCAACAGCAGAGTCACTTGTGAAACTAGTCAGTGGGGTGCCCCCAGCCTCTAACTGGCCCATGTTGGGTTGAGGCAGAGACAAAAGGGTATCGCTTACCATTGGCCATGAGTCCCACGATGGCATGGGAGGTGCCACACAAGTTGGGAGGGGCACTCTCATTGGCAATGACCCCAAACAAGGCAATGGGACCATAAGAGGAGAAACCAAACAGCGCTCCCAACACGAGGATCCAGAGCTGCAGGAAGTGCAGGGCAGCACTGAGAGGCCGGGCATGCCTACTCCCCCGCCCTCACCCCTCAACCTATTCCCATCAACCGCCAGTGCAGAGCCGGAGGAGTGGCGGCCGCACTGAGCGGCCTGAGGCCATGCGGGTGGGTGGAGGAGATACAGGAACCGTGACTCCGAGTGGGTCGCTGGCTCCAGCGGGACTGGCGGGCAAGGCAGAGGGTAGGACAAAGGTGAGAAACAGACACAGATAAGGCACCTCCTGCTCCTTAAAGCCCGTGAGCTCGGAGAGAGGGTGAAGAGCCAGAGTCCAGAAAGCAGCGTCCTGAGGAGCAGAAGGAAGAGGAGAAAACCAGAGTAGAGTCAGGGAGGGTACCAAAGTGCAGAGGAGAGGAGCTGAGGCACAAACAGAACCAGAAAGGGAAGTTGAGCCAGAGGAGAGCGAGTCTGTGGCCCTTGCTTCCTCCTCATTCCATGCCTGCCTTGGGCAAGCCCCTTACTTACCTTGGGGGCATTCTTGGTCACTGTGACCCGGAAGAGGTACATGGATGCTGTCATGCCTGCCATCATCAACAGCAGCAGGCCATGGCGAGGGTTCCCGTGGGTGGACGGCCCTGCCTGTGGAGATAATCCAGCAACGTCAGGCCCAAGACCCTGGACTCTGACACACAGGCCTCTGCTGACGGGCCATTACAATCCCTCCACTGGGACCTCCGATGCTCTGAGGCCAAACTCCAATGTTCCTTCCTCCCTGCAGCCAGCTCGGGACATGCTGGCAGCCGCACCATCCAGCCATTGCTGGGCTTGTGAGAAGCCCACTGCTAGGCTAAGAAATTCTGGCTTACTTTGACATAGTTAAATATATTTTTAAAAACCCTTTTCCCGCCGAAACCGGTTTGGCTCAGTGGTAGAGCGTCGGTCTGCGGACTGAAAGGTCCCGGGTTCGATTCCGGCCAAGGGCATGTACATTGGTTGCGGGCACATCCCCGGTAGGGGGTGTGCAAGAGGCAGCTGGTCGATGTTTCTCTCTCATCGGCGTTTCTAGCTCTCTCTCTCTCTTCCTCTCTGTAAAAAAATCAATAAAATAGATTAAAAAAAAAAAAAACACCCTTTCCCCAAAGGCCTGATTTTCACATAGGCCTAAACCAGCACATGCCAACCTGCCTGTGCCCCAGGGCTCCCACCTTTGGTACCTGTCCCATTCTGGCTGGGAAGATGTGTGTGTGTGTGTGTGTGTGTGTGTGTGTGTGTGTGTGTGTGTGTATGGAGAGAGAGAGATGTCAGAGAGGAAGGGTTGATGGGCTGCCTCCTGCACACCCCACTGGGGATGGAGCCTGCAACCTGGGCATGTGCCCTTGACTAGAATCAAACCCAGGGCCCTTGAGTCCACAGGCCATTGCTCTATCCACAAGGTCAAACTGGCTAGGGCTCTGGCAGGGAAGATTTAGGGACCCTCCTCCTGTCCCTTCTGCCCACTCACCTTCGCCATGGCCCGGTCTGACAGGTAGCCGGCGGCAATGCTGCCTACAAGGCCCCCGACCTCCAGGGCACTCATGTAGGAGCTGCCTGCAGTGGGTGTGGGAGAGGAAAGAGAGGTGTTGCACATTGGTTGTCTCCGAGGGTCCCCAAGGGCTGGTCACAGCTGCCTGCATAGTACCCAGCCTCAGAGAGAAGAAAAGGAATGAAGGGAAGCGGGCCTGCATTGTCCACCCTCTGCACTGGTTTCTGCTCTATGCCCCCCTGCCCCAACACTCCTCTTACCCACAAGGGCTGACTGTCCTTTCTCCTGGATAAGGAAGAATTGGCCCCAGTCCGTACAGCAAGTCTTGACTCCAAACACCACCAGGTAGCCAGTGGAGAGCACCCACAGGTAGGGGGACAACAGCAGCTCCTGTAAGGTACTCTCCTCCCTCATGGAGCCTGGGGGAGGCAGACCTCAGGCTCTGCTTCTGCTGCCCTCCCCACGGCGCCCACCAGGCATGAACAGCCCCGGAACAGTCCACCCAGAGCCAGCCAGCCGAGTCCCCTCAACGCCCACGCTGCCCTCCCCTCGCTGCAAGCCTCAGCCAGGGGGGCGACACTGAGGACCGGGGCGGACGGAGGAGAGCTGACCGAGTCGGCTTAGGCTGCTGTTGGGACAGGGAAGCCTGGTCTGTGGGGAAGGGTCAGGATAGAACATGAATCCCAGCATTTATGGGCGCTGCCATTTGTCTGACACTTAATTGTGTTTGGAATGGAGTTTTATCTTCTCCCCACCTACTCTCCATCACTATCCCTACCCCTCCACCCATTGGCTAGCACAGGCCAGACATACCCCAGTCCTCGATAAACATCTGCCACTTTATGATCAAAGGGGCCAGCCTAGGCGGGTGCTCACCCTTTTTGCCCTTGGAGGGAGTGGGGTCCAAGTTGCGGAGTCCGACATCGGCGGGCTCGTTGTGGATGAGCAGGAGACAGAGGAAGGAGACGGCCACACACAGCGCCCCCGACAGGGCCAGCGTGCTGCGCCAGCTATAGCTCTGGGCCAGGACGGTTGCCAGGATGGGGCCCAGCCCTCCAGCCAGGTTCATGCTGGTCGACAGGATGGCCCACCAAGTGCCAAACTGAGATGGCTCAAACCACTGTGGGCACAGAGGGACAGAGTAGGCAGGTGTCCAGCCTACAGACCCAGAAGCTCACATGACAGGAATGAGGAAGAGGGCGCTTCCATTGGGCAGGGCCATTCCCCTCATTTCCACCTGATCCCACCGCGTCAGGCTCCTAACATACCTTGACAAGCGACAGGAGCCAGACCAGCACTCCGCAGGCTCCCCAGGCTCCTCGGACCCTCAGGGCCCATTGAGGCAAGCTCCTTGGGAGGAGACACTCACCTTCCTGAGGACCTTCCCGCATGGGGGCCAGCCTAGGCCCTGCGCCAGGCCATTGAGGAACCAGAGGGCAGCGAAGGCAGACACGGTGGAGCTCCAGGAAAAGGCCACGTTGACCAGGCCGACCAGGAGCAGCCCCGACGAGAAGAGCCAGCGAGCGCTCATCTGGTCAGACAGCACTCCACTCACAAACTTGCTGATGGCGTAGGCTGCCGACTGGCTGCTGGTGATGAGCCCTGCAGGGAGGGGGAAACGGGACCCCTAGGGTGTCAGGGGCAGGGAAGAGGCACAGGAGAGGTTGGAGAGCTGGGGTCAGGTGGGCAGAGGTGCTGGGCAGGGTGAGGCAGCTTCCTTCCAGGAGCACTAGGAGGACCTGTGCCGGGACCCTGACCTGTGCTGGGCCCGCCACTGCCCCTGCCTCAGCTGCTCTCCCTGCTTCCCGGCAGCGCTAGCCCCGGCTGACCCATGACCTTTCAGCCTCTTGGAGAGTGCCAGCGACAGCTGTCTGGAAGCAAGAAGGGGCAAGAAGGAGCACCCTCCCCAGGATTCACATCCACTTGGTTCTCCCTCACCCTGGTGCCAACCCAGGTCTCTGGCCACTCTGTTCCCCACCTTTGAACATGGGGCGAAGGACTTAGAATGGCGTCAGGGACCGTAGTCCTCCCGAAAAGTAGTCTGCTGGGCACGTGAGGCTGTGGTGCCAACCCGTTCCCATGCTCTCAGCACAGTGGCCAGCAAGTGCTCAGCATGCACCAGCACGACAGGGAGCTGGACTCAAACCCCCCTGAACACACTCAGGACCAACAGTGCCTCTGGGGGTACAGGTGGACCACAGGCACAGACATGTGGGTTAGCAGCCTGCCTCAGGCTGCATGGATCAGACCGAGAGTCCTTCACCCACACCACGAACACGGCTCCCTGCCTCTGTCTGGCACACGGAGCTGTCCCCTCCCCTCCGCTGTGCAGATGCTCACACATCACAGGGCTGCACACACCATTCCGCCGCACACTCACTGGCCTGCCACCTGCCCCGAGGGCTCACCCAGGTCGTCCTTGTCCAGAGGGACCTCCTCCACCAGCGAGGGCATGACGAAGGAGAAGGTCTTGCGGTTGAAGTAGTACAGGCTGTAGCCTCCGTACATGGCCGAGAAGATCACAGCGCGATAGTAGCCGTAGCCCCGGGCAGCCATGGTGAAGCCAGCCAGCCTGCAGGCCAGGACTGGGCGCTTCTGACCACCCTCCTGCCTGCAGCTCCCTCCGCGCCCAGATCTGCTGAGCTGGGCTTTCTCTGCTCCCTCCTCCGCCTGCACTCCAGGCTCTTTATAGCCGCCTCTGGACAATCATTAAGCCTGGGGCAGCTCGCAGGGAACCCGGTGTCCTGGGGAGACAAGAAAACAGAGTGACAGCCAAGCTGTGGGGGCCGAGGCGGTGCCCTGCGCCGGGCTGACCTGTGTCCCCAGCATGCCTCCTTTCCCTGCTCTCCCCGTCCTGCCTGTGCGTCAGCGGTGATTAACGGCTCACCCTAATTACTTCTGTCTGCAAGCCCCGGGAGGAAGTGGGGGGCCCTCTGCTGCCTGCTCCCGGCACCACCTTCTCCTTCACCCAGCAGAGCGTTACTGAGGGTCCCCTGGGTGCTGGGCCCGCCCTGGGCGGAGGGTGAGTGCGCACACTCCATCGGCAGGTGCCGGACAGCACCTCGTGCGAAGCTTACAGAATGGCCCAGCCCTGTCCCCCAAGCTTAGCGCCCAGGGGCGGGCTCGGCTTGCTGCAGTTCTAGAAGGAGGACCTCCCAGTGCGGGACTCACAGGGTCACCCGAAGGCCTCACTAGGGCTGGAGTCGAAGGGTCCCTCAGCGGCCTCCGGTGCCCTGGACCCTGTGACCCTGAGCGGGCGCTGGGGCTGCCGCCGGTGCCTGGCGCCCCACCCTCCGCCGCTCCGCGCCTGGGAGCAACTGGAGCGGAAGGAGCGGGGCGCGGAGCGCAGACCCAGCGGCGTGGGGGAGGGACGGCGGGGGCTCGCCCTGCACAGCCCGTGACCTCCGGCCGCCCGCTCCCCGACGCCGGCTGGGAGGATCGCCGGTGCGGGAGCTGCCGAGGCGCGGAGTCTCAGCCTGATACACGTCAAGGAGCGGCGCGTGCGGGTCCCCGGAATCAGAAATGTCCCCCACCTCCCCGGCCGCGGGGACAACTCCGGCGGTAGCGGAAGTGGGGTCGCCTTCGCTGGGCCCCAGCCCAGGAGCTAGGCCCTGAGATGCCCTCTCCAGCCCCGCCTGCAGGAGCCGCTCCCGCACGCCGCCACCTACCAGCGCCCGCGGGAGGAGCCCTGGGGCCGGGGCGGAGTCTGCGCCGAGCCGGGGGCGGGGCGGAGAGCCCGGTCCAGGCCCCAGGTTCAGACCTCTCCCCGCGGTCACCGTCCCTGGGCGAGGACTTCTCCTGGGTGGACATCTCTGTTTTCTCTTCGGTAAACGCAGTTGTACGGATTTCGGAGAGGAGGGGGAGGAAAGGGGATGGAAACGCATTGAGCAGAGAATCTTTGGTTCTCCTCCTGCGCTGCGGAGCCAGCCTGCAGCCGGCAGGTGCCCTGACCCGAATCCAACCTCCTGGTTCTCAGGCCCACGCGCACCACTAAGCCATGCCAGCCAGGCTTACATTTGTATACACCAGAAATGAACTCTCAGAAAGAGAAACCAAGAACACTAGTACAATCGCATTTCCCATTGTAACAAAACAAAAAATACGGTACCTAGCCCGGCCCACAGGATCCACCGAGGGGTCGCCAGTTGGATGCTGGTGCAGCCATTATGGAAAACAGTACGGAGTTCCCTTAAATAATTGAAAATGGAACTCCATTTGACCCAGCTACCCCACTTCTTGGAATACATCCCAAGAAACCTGAAACACCAATCAGAAAGAATGTGTGCACCCTATACTCATAGCCAGTATCTAGAAACAGCTCAAGTGCCCATCAGTAGATGAGTGGATAAAAAATATATAGTAATTGCCCAACTGGTATGGATCACCAGTCAGAGGCGTGAAGGAGACAGCCTATTAATGATTCTCTCTCATCATTGATATTTCTCTCTCTCTGATTCCCGTCTTCTCTGAAATCAATACAAACATAAAATATGTTTGTTTCCCTGTGCACAAGACAACACCGAACCAATTAAGCCACAGCATTTGGTCAGTTTTTACAGAAGAAATGATGTCTCTGATCATTTGATCTTATCTATGTAAAATTAGATTTTTAAATTTTATTTATTTATTTTTAAATATATTTTATTGATTTTACACAGAGAGGAATTGAGAGGGATAGAGAGTTAGAAACGTAGAATGAGAGAGATACATCAACCAGCTGCCTCTTGCACACTCCCACCAGGGATGTGCCCGAAACCGAGGTACGTGCCCTTGACCAGAATCGAACCCGGGACCTTTCAGTCTGCAGGCCAGACGCTCTATCCACTGAGCCAAACCTGTCTCGGCTAAAATTAGATTTTTTTAAAAAAGGTAATATGTGATCAAAGTTAATTTTCTTCCTAAGGCCTAAATAAAGAGAAAGAAGCTACCCATTTAAAAATGAAAAAAAGCCCGGCTAGTGTGGCTCAGTGGTTGAGCATCAACCTATGAGCCAAGAGGTCACAGTTCCATTCCTGATCAAGGCACATACCCAGGTTGTGGGGGCTGCAGGCTCAATCCTCAGTGTGGGGCGCACAGGAGGCAGCCGATCAACGATTGTCTCTCATAATTGATGTTTCTGTCTCTCTTCTCCCCTCCCTTCCTCTCTGAAATCAATAAAAATATATTTAAAATAAAAAAATAAAAATAACATATATAAAATTTAAAAATATATTATGAAAAAATCTTTCATGACTTTCATATTTTTCAAGAGTCTAGATCAGTTATTTTGCAGAATGTCCCTCAACATTTACTCGTTAGACTGTTTTTGAATAAGGACCAGGTGAAACAATTGTGGCACAGGTTCAATGGTGTGTCATTCTCAATGTACCACATCAGGAGGTATGTAATAAATGTGACCATTTAGTTAAAAGGTGTCCACCTGATTTCTATAGTATAAAGGTACTTTTCCTCTTTATAATTAGCAATCTATTGAATCATTCTTCAATACTGTGAAATATCTTGTTCCAATAATCTTTCACCCAGTGGTTTTAGCATCTATTGATAATTCTTGCCTGAATCCATTTATTAATAGGGTGGTTGCAAATGGAGATTTTTCTCAATATATTATTCCTTCTATATTTATGAGTTGGCATTCTTCTGTAAAGAGCTTGTCTCCCTTACTCTACCCTCTTTAAAAAGATTAGCATAGTATTGCCCTAACCGGTTCAGCTTAATGGATAGAGCACCTGTGGACTGAGGAGTCCCGCCAGGTTCGATTCCCAGTCAAGGGCACATGCCCGGGTTGCCAGCTTGATCCCCAGTGTGGGGTGTGCAGAAGACAGCCAATCCATGATTCTCTCTCATCATGGATGCTTCTCTCTCCCTTCCTCTCTGAAATCAATAAAAATATGTACAAAATAAAAATTTAAAAAGATTAGTATTGCCAAGCCTGGTGTAGCTCAGCAGTTGAGTGTCAACCCAAGAATCAAGAGGTCACAGGTTTGATTCCCAGTCAAGGGCACATGTCTGGATTGTAGGCTGATCCCCAATGTAGGGTGTGCAGAAGGCAGCCAATCAATGATTCTCTCTCATCACTGATGTTTCTATCTCTCTCTCCCCCTCTCCCTTCCTCTCTGAAATAAATGAAAAAACATATTTTTTTAAAAAGAGCAATTGGCTTTAAAAGAAAATTATTTAAAGAAAAAAAGATTAGTATTGGCTCAGGAGTTGGAGCATTGTTCCCCAGTCTGAAGGTTCCTGGGTTCAGTTCCAGTCCAGGGCGCATACCTCGGTTGCAGGCTCAATCCCTGTCCCTGGTCCGGGCGTGTGCTGGAGGCCAGTCTATGTGTCTTTCTCACACTGATGTTTCTATCTCCCAGTCTCTCCCCCTCCATTCCTCTCCTCTAAACAATGGAACAAAGTGTCCTCAAGTGAGGATTAACAACAACAAAAGATTAGTATCATTGTATTTGATGTATTATAATCTGTGCCATTTTATTGCTCAAATTGTCTCATTTTTGGTCAGTGGGAGCCCTTATATGTTTAACTTTTATTTATTTTAAAATATTTTATTGATTTCAGAGAGGAAGGGAGAGGGAGAGAGATAGAAACATCAATGATGAGAAAGAATCCTTGATCAGCTGCCTCTGCACATCCCCTACTGGGAATTGAGTTCACAGGCCCGGCAAATGACTGACTAGGAATCGAACCATGACCTTCTGGTTCATAGGTCGCCACTCAACCACTGAGCCACACCAGCTGGGCTTTTAAATGTTTTCCATCATTCATGTTATACGTTATTATTAACATAAACTTGGAAAAAATAAAAAAGAAGTTTTAAATGCCAGCTGAAGATTGTCACTTAGAGAATTTCTGATTTAATTCTTTCGTGTATACTAGTACATATGTGTGTACATATATATCTTAGAATATGTAAATATAGTCTTTCCCATTGACTTGAAGGTTTCCGTTTACTTGTCAGCCTCTCCAACTCCATAAACTCCATGAGGACAGAGATGGCCCCTTTACCCTCCGCACAGGGCGTGCTGGTTCGGAACAAACGCTCTGTAAATTAGTAGGTGAGCAATCACTCGCATCATATAAACATCTTCTATATTGTTTTTTTCTGTTATTGCATACACATTTCTAAAATAAAAATATTTGTATTTATTTCAGAGAGAAAGGGAGATGGGGAGAGAGATAGAAACATCAGTGATGAGAGAGAATCATTGATCGGCTGCCTCCTGCAAAGTTCCACACTGGGGAGAAAACCCACATGTGCCCTGACTGGGACTGAACCCTGGCCTCCTGGTCACTATGCTCAGTTACTGAGCCATGCCAGCTGGGCTGCACATTTTTCCAGAGTTAAGGACTTTGAGCTGAGGAAAGTGAAACAGTCAAAATGGTGTTTACTACACATTAGTTTGCCATTGAGGAAGAAGAAGCAGAAAGTGGACACAGTTGCAGTTTCAGTGAACTTTCTAGGAGAGAGACACAATGGGAATATAGAATCTTGCCTCAGCCACTGCTGACTCTACTAGTTGGCTAGCGGGGAAAGGAGTGGACCTCAGAGTTGACATCCACCAGACCTAGGAAGGCTGGAGGAGTTTCCCTCGGCCACAGTTTAAGGGCAGAGACACCTGACAAGGGCCCTGAAAACTGCCCAGAGACAGAGTTTAACAGTGCTTTGCACCTGCAGCACCAACTTAGGTACAATCCAACCTCCTCTCAGCCACAGCTCACATTGCTGTTTGCCTATCTTCTCTCATTTGGGTTCCCTAAAATAAAATATGGATTATATAACCCACTTCAGCATAGCTATGAAAATGAACTAAGAAAGCTGAAGAAGCCCTAACCGGTTTGGCTCAGTGGATAGAGCGTTGGCCTGCGGACTGAAGGGTCCCAGGATTCCAGTCAAGGGCACGTACCTTGGTTGCGGGCACATCCCCAGTAGGGGGTGTACAAGAGGCAGCTGGTCAATGATTCTTTCTCATTGATGTTTCTAACTCTCTGTCCCTCTCTCTTTCTCTCTGTAGAAAATCAATAAAATATATTTTTTTAAAAAGAAATTAGAGAAAGAAAGAGACAAGAGGAAGAAATAGATTCAAGCTGGGTGCCGGGTAGCTTCCTGTCCTCTGATAGAGAGACAGCCACACTCACCTCAGACAGCACAGCATATTTATTGGTTTCCAAAGGGGAAGTTTAAGGTCAAAAGGAGTTTCGGGTGTGCCCAGATCCTAGTCATCAAAATCTGGGAAAGCTCCTCATTTTTTGGTACAAGATTTACCATATCAAACACCTGGGTGGGTCAAGGTCCTTTTTGTTCCTCATTCTAAGCACATGGATAAATATAGGAAATCAGTACTGATAACAGGATTCTGCCAGTACCCTCGGGCTCAGCTTAAAAAGAATGTCTTATGTGCCTTCCATATATACTTAGATTATGGAGGTTGCAGGCAAAATCCCTAGTACGGGGCATGCACGAGGCAGCTGATCAATTGATGATTGTATCTCATCATTGATGTTCCTATCTCTCTCACTCTCCCTTTGCTTTCTTTTTTCTTTAAAAAAATATATATTTTATTGATATTTTACAGAGAGGAAGGGAGAGAGATAGAGAGCTAGAAACATCAATGAGAGAGAAACATCCACCAGCTGCCTCTTGCACATCCCCCACTGTGGATGTGTCCGCAACCAAGGTACATGCCCTTGACCAGAATCGAACCTGGGACCTTTCAGTCCACAGGCCAACGCTCTATCCACTGAGCTAAACCAGTTTTGGCACTTTCTTTTTAAAAAAAAAATTTAAAAATATATATTTTATTGATTTTACACAGAGAGGAAGAGAGAGGGATAGAGAATTAGAAACGTTGATGAGAGAGAAACATCCACCAGCTGCCTCTTGCACATCCCCCACTGAGAATGTGTCCGCAACCAAGGTACATGCCCTTGACCAGAATCGAACCTGGGACCTTTCAGTCCACAGGCCAACGCTCTATCCACTGAGCCAAACCGGTTTCAGCTCCCTTTGCTTTCTGAAATCAATAAAAATATATTTTTAACTAGTAAAATAAAAATAAATAAATGTAAATCATACTGGATGCCTGACAAAAAGCTATCATTTCAATACTGTCAAAATGTCAATCTTTTCAAAGTCATTTTGGAATTTTAGAATAGTTTCCAAAAAAAAAAAAAATCTCAATAGCATTTCTTTTTTTCCTTCTTTTTTTAAAATGTATTGATTATGGTATCACATAATTGTCCTCATCCCCCCATTACCATCCCTAACCCCTCCCCACATATGCCCCCACTCCCCTGTTGTCCATGGCCACTGGCTAGGCCCATATGCAAGCACACAAGTCCTTTGGTTGATCTCTCCCCCTTCCCTCCACCCTCCCATACCTTCCCTCTGAGGTTTGAGAGTCTGATCAATGCTTCTCTTTCTCTGGGTCTGTTTTTGTTCATCAGTTTATGTTATTCATTATTTCCTCTAGGTGTGTGAGATCATGTGATACAAGGAATTCCCTTATAAGAGCTGAAAATGGGAAAGCCATAATGGTTATGCTGAGAGGCAAATGAATCAGTCTGTAGTGAGTTCCTTTCTGGGCCAACAGTTCTTTTGAGTCCCAATTTCAATGTTAAACAGTTCCTTATGTGTACAAGTCCACCATGATATTTCAGATCTGGTTGGTGGACAAATGGTGGTGACATAGGTCTGACCGTCTCTGGTTTGGTCCTGGGCAATCTTCAGTGACATGCAGCTTCTATCTGCTAGTATGGCAAGGTGTTGTCAGTGTCTTCCATCTCTGGACTGTTTCTCTTCTGTTTTCATGGCTGGAGCAGTCCTATCAATTCCTCTCTGGTGCAAGAATCCACATGGTCTTGGAGTTGTTTTCTGAAAATATATAAACATATTCTCGACCAAAAGTTAATAAAGGGCCGAAACTGGTTTGGTTCAGTGGAAAGAGCATCGGCCTATGGACTGAAAGGTCCCAGGTTCGATTCTGGTCAAGGGCATGTACCTTAGTTGCGGGCACATCCTCAGTGGGGGGTGTGCAGGAGGTAGCTGATCAATGTTTCTCTCTCATCGATATTTCTAACTCTCTATCCCTCTCTCTTCCTTTCTGTAAAAAAATCAATAAAATATATTTTAAAAAGAAAAAAAGAAAAAGCAACAAGAACGCAAATTAAAAAAAAAAAAGTTAATGGATTGCGAACCAAGATGGCGGCCTAGGTAGTCTCCTAAGCTGCCACCTCATCAACAATTTGGAAAAAAACAACAGCTAAAATCGAAAGGGATCACATCAGAACCACAGGAGAGCTGGTGGAATGGGATGGCTACAACTAGAGACAAAGAAAAACGCCGCTGCCGTCATGTGGACTTTAAAGCCGCAGTGGAACTGGAGCCGCCACCGCAGCCAACGCCAGTAAGGGAGGTCCACCGAAAGCAGAGCCCGTGCCGCCCCGGGCCCAGGGAGTGGGCTGCCTTGGAGCCTGGCCTCCGCGCCCGCAGCTTTCCTAGCCTGCCCACCGTGGGAGTGAGAGAACTGGTGCCAGGCCGAGGCCGCACCTTCCGCTCATGGCCCCAGCAAACCCTTCACCTGTCCATCCCCACCCCCACCCCACACCCCCACCTCCGCTGTCAGGCCGGGCCAGAGCCTCTGCTGAGCCCCGGAGAGCCGGAGCCAAGGTGGAGCAGACTTGCTCGTGGAGCGTGACGAGGACCGAGAGGTTGTGCCCAGAGCACTCTTTGCGGCCTGGGACTCTGGACACCTAAACCTGGGGGACTCTGAAAGCCAGAACGTGTGAAGTGGGGGCGGCAGAGGATACTGTGGCAGAGGTGGCCAGAGCCTCCTCATTCTTCCCCCTCGTCGTCCTCCTGCTCGCCCAGCAGCAGCGGGCCCGGGCCCCGGGGAAGAATCGAAAAGGATCCTATCTAAACCACAGGAAAGCTGGCGGAGTGGGAAATCTACAACTGAAAGAAGGAGAAGTGCCGCTGCCGCCATGGGGAGTTTAAAGCTGCAGCAGAGTCGCCGCCGCCAGTGAGGGGGGCCCACTGAGAGCGGAGCCCGCACGTCCCAGGCCAAGGGAGCGGGCCACCTCGGAGCCTGGCCTCCGTGCCCACAGTCTTCCCAGCTCGCCTGCCTTGCTAGCGAGGGAGCCAGCACAGGGCCTTGGCCGTGCCTTCCTCCCATCTGTCCCCCTGCCACTGGGCCTGGCCGGAGCCTCTGCAGAGCCCCCGAGAGCCAGCACCAAGGCGGAGCATACTCATAGAGCGTGACGGAGGACCGAGAGGTAGTACCCAAAACACTTTTTGCGGCCTGTGACTCTAAACACCTAAACCTGGGGGACTGAAAGCCTGAACGTGTGAAATCAGAGCTGCTGAGGTTGCTAGGGTGGAGTCGGCCGGAGCCTCCCCGTTCTTCCCCCTCGTCATCCTCCTGCTCGCCTGCAGCTCGGGCCCCGGGGGATCCAGGATAGGAGGGCATCAATCGACGGTCCCAGAGGGGCCGTGTGGCCCAGGGGAGCGGTGGGACCCAGGGGAGCCGTGGGACCAGGGGGAGCCGTGTGCCCCGGGAGAGCCCTGTGCCCTGGGAGAGCTTTGTGCCCTGGGGGAGCGGTGGGACCTTGGGGAGCTGTGTGGCCCAGGGGAACGGTGGGACCTGGGGGAGCCTTGTGCCCCAGGAAAGCCTTGTGCCCTGGGGGAGCAGTGGAACCAGGGGGAGCTGTGTGACCTGGGGGGGCGGTGGGACCCGGGGGAGCCCCTATGTTCATAGCAGCACAATTTACAATAGCTAGGATTTGGAAACAGGCTAGGTGCCCGTCAGCAGATGATTGGATCAGAAAACCATGGTACATCTACACAATGGAATACTATGCTGCCATAAAAAAGAAGGGATTCTCATCATTTGCAGCAACCTGGATGGAATTGGAGAACATCATCATCATTTGCAGCAACCTGGATGGAATTGGAGAACATCATGCTGAGTGAAATAAGCCAGTCAATGAAAGAGAAACACCACATGTCCTCACTCATTTATGGATAATAAAGAACATTATAAACTAATGAACAGAAAGATAGATACAGTGCCAGTAAAGCAACAAGCAGACTGTCAAAGGACAGCGGGGAGGGGAGGGTGATCTGGGGGAGATAAGAAATCAACAGAAGGACTGGTATACATGCATATAAGTACAACCAATGAAGAAAAAACTCTGGGGAGGGAGGGCATGTATGGGAGGTGGGGGGGGGGGCGCAATGGTAAGCTATGTACACATATAATACCTTAATAAAAAAAATGGTGGGAGCCCTAACCAGTTTGGCTCAGTGGATACAGCGTCGGTCTGCAGACTGAAAGGCCCCAGGGCATTCTGGTCAAGGGCATGTACCTTGGTTGTGGGCACATCCCCAGTAGGGGGTGTGCAGGAGGCAGCTGATGGATGTTTCTCTCTCATTGATGTTTCTAACTCTCTATACCTCTTCCTTCTTCTCTGTAAGAAATCAATAAAATGTACTTTAAAAAAATGGTGGGGGGAAAAAGTTAATAAAGGGATATTTTCTATAAATTTTACTTGGGATTCTTTTTCATTCTTTTTTCCCCCAAATGATTTTCCTCTGGCTTGTTTGACACCATGTGTATATTTTCATGGGCATCTTGCTGTTAGCGTTTCAAATGAAGGTTAATTTTCTAAAGTACAGATTTTTTAGATGTAATTTACTCACAGGATATCTTTCCTTACACGGTATTTTTCCACTGTCACCCCCTTTTTTAATTTAAATAATAGGAGGCTTTTGGAAACTTTTATAATGTAGTCTTTTTTAAAAAATATTTTATTGATTTTTCACAGAGAGGAAGAGAGAGGGATAGAGAGTTAGAAACATCGATGAGAGAGAATCATCGATCAGCTGCTTCCTGCACATCCCCTACTGGGGATGTGCCCGCAACCAAGGTACATGCCCTTGACTGGAATCAAACCCGGGACCTTCCAGTCCGCAGGCCGACGCTCTATCCACTGAGCCAAACCAGTCTTGGCTATAATGTAGTCTTGATAGCTTTTACATTTTAATTATTTGCGCTAAACTATGACTGCTTTAGGTTCATTACATGTTATGCAGTTTTACCATGAGACGCTCTGCCAATTAGAATTTTTGTTAATACTTTAGGAACAGCTTTTTGTACAGAACAATCATTTTTTTTCTAGAATATTCTCTTGTTTCCATTATCCAATTTAATTTCCTCTGAGAAATTGGCTACTATTCAACTGTCAAACTCAACACTCTAACAACAATCTTATTTACCATGTGTGTTCAATAGTATTTCTTGAAAACTGGAAAAAATTATTTTAAAGATCATCTGGAGGAAAAAATAAGCATGAGAATAAAAAGCTTGAAAAAAAAGTAAAGAGGAGCATTTCCATTGCTAAATATGAACAATTCTAAGGTTATGGTAATTGTATGGTTTGCAGTGTTTCCCAAACTTTTGACATATGTGTACCCCTTCTATAATTTTTGTAACGTTGAGTACCCCTCGTCAAAAAAATGGATGTATTTTAATAACAATCAAAATATATTTATTTCTTATTTTTTGGTGCATACACAAAATAATAAATGAAAAATAAAATTATTCATAATAAAATATAAAGAAAAGTTATATTATAATTAACATTTATTTGGATCAATGAGAAGGATGAAATTGACTTGACTCATGAGAATGTAGAATTAGGCGCAGCTAAGCATGGTGCAGTGCATATCCCCACCAAACTCTTCCTGTACCCCGGGGGTACACGTACCACACTTTGGAAAACACTGGTTTAGAGCATTGCCAGTTATTAAAGGAACAAGATGTACTAGAAACAGATCCTTGCATAAATGATTTTTACTATGATAAAGAAGATATCCAGCCAGCATGACTCAGTGGCTGAGCATGGAGCTACGAATCAGGAGATCATGGTTTGATTCCTGGTCAGGGTATATGCCGGGTTGTGGGTTCCATCCACAATGTGGGTGTGCAAGAGGCAGCCAATCAATGATTCTTTCTCATCTTTGATCTATCTATCTCTTCCGTCCTCTCTGAAATCAATGAAAATATATTTTTAAAAAATAAAATATTTTTTAAAATTAACAGTGAAACCTAGAGAAATTCCTGGAAAATGGATGATAGATTCCTAGTGTGTGTTTGGAGTATGAGTGGAGAGTGGTGGCAGGAGCACAGAGTGCAGAGGACCATACACTTCGGGTAGGAGATGGGGAGGGTGCCAGGTCTTTCCGCAGCTAGGGCTCAGGGACTTGGAGAAGGGCTGTGATGTAAAGGAATAAAGAGCCTGGACAAGAAATATTAATCTGGGAGGCTCCACTTTCCAGTGAAGTGGGCTCCCTGAATCTCTGGCTTTTATTTGCTGGGAAGCACATTGGCCCTTTAGGAATGCAAACAGGTACAGTCTGATAAACAGGAGAAGATGGCAGGTCAGGGGAAATGTCTACATCTGTTCAGTAGCAGGTGATAGTGTGCAGATTTTCAGCCCTGCTGAAGCCCCAAGGTCCATCAGCCTTCGGAGGAACTTCTTCATAATTCTGGCCTGTTGGGATTAGCCTCCGGCAGGGGGGAGAGTTTTTAGTCTGTCACTTACTCTCCCTCAATATTATGTTATTATTATGTTATTATGTTGGACAGTGCGTTGCTTGCCCTTGTTACTACGCAAGGGCAGAAAATAGCAACCATTTAAACGTCAACAGGTTGGGGTATCAACTTTCAACACAGGTGCAGGCCGACGGCCCAGATCCTAGCATTGACTCTGCCACTGCAAAATCTGAAAGGAAAATGTTTCCAAGTTAGCAAGAGAGCTCCCCAAAAGGGAGGTGCACTGCTGAGGATGGTTTTAACATTGGGAAAATCTTTGATCTGTATCTCATAGCCTCCTTCGGACAGGAGGGCCCATGCTAGGTCTGAAATTAGCTCCTCCTCACAAGTCTGCAAACCAAGATGGCAAGTATCCCAGGGGAACACGAGCTCAAGGGGTGGAAGTGTAGACAACTTAAGAAAGAAATCATGACAAGAATGAATTAAACAAATTGAACAGCCTCTAGTAGACAAGGTACATTGGTGGGACAAGGAGTTAAAATCAACATATTAAAATATCCCCCAAAATCTTCTATTTAAGGATTAATGAAAATATTAGAAAAAACAAGTTCATCAAGGATGTTTTGCTTCTAGTAATTTTTCAGGTAAATCCTCCTGCCAATAACAATAGAATTGCTGATCAAAATGTGAAAAGTGTTGGAAGGTATCTAACAACAACCAAAGCACCAAGTGATCACCTGACGTTTGCTGTTCGCTATTAGATAGCAAAACTGTAGCCCAGCTGAGCACGCGGACTCACTGGCTACTCCTCGACAAAAAGACAAGGTTCTGATGCCATGGTCTATTGCAGAGAAAAGGATTTCATTATAAGTAGTCAGATAAGGAGACAGGAGACAAAGTTCAGATCTTTCTCCCCAAAGGTTTGGGATGAGTTTTAAGAGGTGAGAGTAAGAAGAGGTTATACATATTTTAAGTTCTGATTTTTTAAAATTTTACTACAAAAATTTAATTTAAAATCACAGTGTCTCAGCCAGGATGCCCACCAGAACCTTGTCTGAGATGCCAAACTCCTGGGCCTCGGGGGCTCGTGCAGCGGTCTCTGCGAGGGCTGACTCAGGCACAGGTGGCTGTTTGGTGTGCTGGCCATAGGTGCTGCAGAGCTGCTTCTGGAGCCTTACGCTCTCCTCTGCCTGAATGGTGATGTCTGTGGTTTGGCCCAGGCACCCCCGGGAGGCTTGTGGATCATGATGCTGAGGTGGGGAGTGAGTGGCACATGCCTGGGGGGCCCACAGTGAGAAGTAAGAAGCCTGTGCAGGCTGCCTAGCCAACTCGCCACATGCAGATGGGGTTCAGATGTACTTTGTCCTGTCCATGATGGCCGGGCCTGAGGTCTCTCTGCTGCCAGGCTGTTGGACATGTGGGCAGGCTGCTGTGGCTCTCAGGCTGCAGGAACAGCAGCTGCGCGGTCACCAGGCTGCCACACTGTCAGCGATCGGACCGGGACACACACACGTGATGCGCTCCCTCAGCGGCTGCCAGCAGGTGTCATAGGCACGCTCGCCGCAGCTGTGCTCCCCACGACGGGCACGAGTGGGATAGCTCTGCCATAGGGCCAGACCCACCTCGGCGTCCGGTGTGGGGATGAGGTGGCAAGATGAGGCCAAACCGCTGTCTCGGAGTCAGCAGGTGGGTTGGCTGCTGGTCGGCTGATCTAAGACGGGCCATATAGTCTGTCATGTTCCAGCAGAAGAGCTTGGTTTTGGTCCCCTGGCAATTTCCAAGGAGAGAGTCTGAGACAGGATCAAAGCATGCAAGCCTCCTGAGGCCTAGTTCCAGAAGTGGTACATATTGCTTCTGTGTCTTCTGTTGGCCAAAGCCAGCTGTAAGACCACCAAGATTTTGGCCCAGTAATCCCACTCATAGGAATATATCCGAAGAAACTGGAAACACCAATCAGAGAGGATATGTGCACCCCTATGTTCCTAGCAGCACAATTCACCATAGCTAAGATTTGGAAACAGCCTAGGTGCCCATCAGCAGATGAGTGGATCAGAAAACTGTAGTATATCTACACCATGGAATACTATACTGCCATAAAAAAGAAGGAATTCTTATCATTTGCAGCAATCTGGATAAAACTGGAGAACATTATGCTGAGTGAAATAAGCCAGTCAATGAAAGAAAAATACCACATGATCTCAGTCATTTATGGATAATAAAGAACATTATAAATGATGCACAAAAAGATAGATACAGAGACAGTAAAGCAACAGGCAGACTGTGAAATTACAGCAGGAAGGTTAAGGAGAGGTGGGGGAGATAAGAGATCAATGGAAGGACTTGTATGCATGCATATAAGCATAATCAATGGGGGGTGAGGAATAAATGGGAGTGGAGGGAAATGTACACATATACCTTAATAAAAAAATGAAAGAAAAAAAAGACCACCAAGATTTAAGGGGTGGAGAAATAGACTCCATCTCTATTGGGAGGAGCTGAAAAATCACATAGCAAATGTTGTACATGAAAAATTGCAGTTTTTAAAAAAATTCTATGCCAAGTATTAGCATTCTTTTTAAAATATATATATTTTATTGATTTTTTTACAGAGAGGAAGAGAGAGGGATAGAGAATTAGAAACATCGATGAGAGAGAATCATCGATCAGCTGCCTCCTGCACACTCCCTACTGGAGATATGCCCATAGCCAAGGTACATGCCCTTGACCGGAATCGAACCCCGGGCCCTTCAGTATGCAGGCCAATGCTCTAACCACTGAGCAAACCGGTTTTGGCTGCAATATATAAATATAAATATAAATATAAATATAAATATAAATATATAAATATATATCCCTGCCATACACAGCAGGGTCTCAGAGTGAAGAAAAGCACAGAGAAGTGAGCCTACTAAGTGGTGCTGTTTGCATCCCCAAGGCATCAGAAGGAGCTGCTGGGAGGAAGAGAAGCTCAGCACAGCTTTCAAATGTCTGCCAGGACTGGGGTAACAAAAATTGGAGTTCAAGGCCCCCCAAGGAGAAGCACTCTGAGAATAGCCCAGGCCCTGAGGGCCTCTTCAGGACTGTTCTTTAGGAATGAGGCTAAGCATAAATAGACAACCTTCACAAAAACTACAGTCCAATGAAATAATCGGGAGCCCTGGTTGGATTAAGGCAGCGGTTTTCAAGGTGCAATCTTCAGACGCCTGAGGTTTTCTCAGGGGGTCAAGGAGGTTAAAACTATCTTTATGATAACACTGAGCTCTAATTTGATCTTTTAACATATTAATATCTGCCCCTTGAAGAAAAAGCAAACGAAGGTTTCCCGGTTGGCCCCCTGGTGTGAATCAAGACAGTGGCATGAAGCCACACTTTGCTTTCTTCACCACCACACACTCGGAGCTTAAAAGGGAAAAGGAAAAAGCCAATGTCACTTAAGGCTCTCCTTTATTAAGTAGGAAAAATCACTAACTTTATTAACGTTGAACTCAAGCACATATCTTTTTAATATTTTGCATGATAAAATGTGAAGTATGCAGGCACTTCTGCTGCTTACACAAGCACAATGCTGTCTCAGGGTAAGCACCAAGCAGTGAGTTGTGAGCTGAGCACAGCCTCTTCTTTCATGGAACATTGTTTTTACTAGAAAGAACAACTGAGAGACAAGCTATGGCTACCCAGATATGGGTATTTGGCAGACATTTTCTCCAAAATGAACCAAGTAATCCTGTCATGTTAAGGAAAATAACTGACAGTATTTGTTGCCAAAATTTTTAAGTTTCAGTTTGACATCTTTCCACTATTTTTTGTTTGCTTGTTAATCCTTACTGAGGATATTTTTCCATTGATTTTTTTATTCCTTAGAGACAGTAGAAGGGATAGGGAGAGACAGAGAGAAACATCAATGTGAGAGAGACGCATGGATTGGCTGCCTCCCACACGCACCCTGACCAGGGCCTAGGATCGAACCTGTAACCAAGGTATGTGTCCTTAACCAGAATCAAACCCAGGATCCTTCAGTCCATGGTCCAACGCTCTAGCCCAGCCGTGGGCAAACTACGGCTCCTAGGCCGGATCCGACCCATTTGGCTGTTCTATCCGGCCGGCGGAGCCAAAAGAGCGGAGGGTTCTCTTGCTCTCCCCTCCGATCCTTCATCAGCATCAGCGTTAACATGGCAACGTCGGGAAACATGGCCACAGCTCCTTCTTCTGAGTGGGTGGATTTATATCTGCCCATTCAGAAGAAGGAACAACCTCTCAATCTTCCAGAGGCTCCTTGTAATGCCCACGGATCCGTCTCCCGACATCACCCTGGGAATGCATAGACACGTTATTGGGGTGATGTAGGGAGACACACTCCTGGAGAGCACAGTAGCAGAGCCTTTCTGAGTAAGATTAAGAGCTCTACTCAAACACAATTTTTCCTGTTCCCACATTCTGAACATCAAAATGACTTGTTTGAACGAAACAAGATGGCGGCCTAGGAAGTCTCCTAAGCTGCCACCTCCTCAACAATTTGGAAAAAAACAACAGATAAAATCGAAAGGGATCGCACCAGACCCACAGGAAAGCTGGTGAAATGGGAAGGCTACAACTAGACACCAAACAGGACGCCACTGCTGCCATGTGGAGTTTAAAACCACGGTGAAACTGGACCTGCCGGAGCCGCTGCCGCCTGGAATGAGGGAAGCCAGACCTCGCTCCGCCCCGGGGCCCAGGGAGTGGGCCAGCCCTGCTGGCCGCTGTGGGAGCTGATGTGGGCCTCCGCTGTGCCTTCGGTTCCTGCCTGGACGAGAAGCCTGTGAGCGCGACCTCCCTGCCCGCAACCATCCCGTCCTGCAGCCACCCCAGCCCACCCGCCATGCTGGTGAGGAGTGGGCGTAGTGTCTCCCCGTCCCCAGCCAGCTCGGCCCAGAAATGGGAAGGCTACAACTAGACACCAAGCAGGGCACCGCTGCTGCCATATGGAGTTTAAAACTACGGCGAAACCGGACCTACAGGGACACTGCCACCGGGAATGAGGGAAGCCAGACCTCGCTCCGCCCCAGGGCACAGGGACTGGGCCAGCCCGCCAGCTGTGGGAACCAGGGAGCTGATATGGGACCTTTGCCGAGCCTTCAGCACCTGCCCACAACCATCCCGAGGAGCTGGCGTGGTGTCTCCTGGCCTGCTCAGCCCGGTCTCCGCACGCACTTTACTGGTGGGGATCTGGCGCGGTGCCTTCCGTTTGCGACACCCGGCAAGTTCTTGCGTTGCTGCCACCGCCAGCAGCCGGCTTGGCCCGGTCTCCGCGTGCCGTGCGGGCAAAGAGATGGTGCGGTGTCTCCCGGCCCGCGGCCAACTCGGCCCAGCCTCGGCACACCACGCTGGTAGGGAGATGGCGCGGCGCCTTCCCTTTGCGCCCCAGCAAGTCTTTCCACATCCACCGCCAGCATCCAGCTCCAAAGCTTATGCCACTACCAATATATGGATTTTAAAACTACAGGGGAAATTGAGACACAGAAGCTACCGTCGCTGCTGCACTCGTCGCCGCCCCCGTGAATAGGAATCCACTGAAATCAGAGCTCACTACGCCCTGGGCTCAGAGAGAGTGTGGCTTCAGAACTTAGCCTCTGCGTCCACAGCAGCTCCAATTTCGTACCAAAGGAGACACCATTGAGGAGGAACTCTCCACCCACAGCCATCTCAGCCCACCTACAACCCTCCCAGCACACCCGCGGTGCTGGTGAGGAGCCTGCACGGCGCCTTCCGTTAGCGGCCCCGGTGAGTCTTCCCTCAGCCACCACATGGCCAAGCCGAAGCTCCCGCCACTGCCGCCATGTGAACTTTAAAACTACAGTGGAAATTGAACCACAGGAGCGACCGTCAATGCCGCACCGCCCACCGCCACCCGCCACCGCCGCCGAGAATAAAGGAAATCCACTGAGAACAGAGCTCACTACGCCCTGGGTTCAGGGAGTGGGCGGCCTCAAAACTTAGCCTCCGTGTCTGCAGCTGCTCCATTTCCGCACCAAATGAGTCACCTTTGAAGGCAGTCTCTCAGTCTGCCTGCAACCGTCCCAGCCTACCTGCCATGCTAGCAAGGAGCTAGCACGGCCCCTCCAAAATGCGACCCCAGCACCCCAGAGGGGCCCTGTGCCCTGGGTGAGCCATATGTCCCAGGGGGCCCTGTGCCCCGGGTGAGCCGTGTCCCCCAAAGGGGCTGGGTGTCCCGGGTGAGCCATGTGTCCCAGGGGGCCGTGTGCCCCAGATGAGCCGTGTGTCCCAGGGGCCCTGTGCCCCGGGTGAGCCGTGTGTCCCAGGGGGCCATGTGCCCCAGGTGAGCCATGTGTCCCAGGGGGCCCTGTGCCCCGGGTGAGCCGTGTGTCCCAGGGGAAGCAGTGGGACCCAGGGGGAGGGGCGGTGAGAACCAGAGGAGGAGCGGACTCGATTCGTGTGGTCCTGAGATAGTCACCATAAAACAAGCAGACTGCCAAATGAGAAGCGGATTCTATTCATGTGATCCTGAGATGGTCACCATAAAACAAGCAGACTGTCAAATGACAGCGGGGAGGGGAAGGAGATCTGGGGGGAGATAAGAACAACCGAAGGACTGGTATGCATGAATATAAGTACAACCAACGAACACAGAACTCTGGGGAGGGAGGGCATGAATGGGAGGTGGTGGTAGGGCAATGTTAAGATATGTACACATATAATACCTTAATAAAGAAAAATTGGGGGGGAAAAACACAAAATGACTTGTGAATAAAACAACAAAGACTTTCAGGTTTTAGGGCTTTATCCACTGCAGTTTTTTCCCCACTGCGGACGCGTGCAGCAGGGAAAAAGACACACAGAGGACATGTCACACCAGCCATGCTGTGGCTGCATTTTTTTTTTTTTTTTTTTTTTTTGCTGATACGGATGCGGTATCAGTAACGCTACTGTGGCCACTAACCGCATGTGTTAGTGGCAAAACAAATGCATTTTGTGCTGGGTTTGCTTCTCCCCCTTGCACCTGTAAAAATGCGTCCTACAGGGCATTTGTGTTAACATGCACCACTGCACATTAGCATCAACACAAAGATGATGGAAACCTGTGTATCCTGCATTAACCCTAGCTGCGCTGCATTGCAAAACTGCACCACACTGCAACGGCAGCACCGCTAGTGTGAACAAACCCTAATTCAGTGGGTTGAACAAAAAGATTGTATAGAAATGTGATGAACTAAAGATTTTATTACAAAATCGCTTAATTTCAGGGTTTCAGAAGTAATTGGACAAATGAAAAACTGAAAATCAAATGTTCATATCTAATACTTGGATGAAACCCTTTCCTGGTAATGACAGCCTGAAGTCTTGTACTTATGGACATCACCAGATGCTGGGTTTTCTCCTTTGTAATGCTCTGCCAGGCTGTCACAGTAGAGATATATATACTGCCATTTCCAGCTTTTAATAAGAAAAACTGTTGCAATGGGCACTTAAAAGTGGTACTTGGTTGTTTTTATAGAGTCCAGTGGATGCAATTTGACATTGATAATGGGCTCTTTCACACTATGGGCACAGCGGCTGTTTTTTGCCAGTTACGGAAGTGCTAGTGGTAACTACTGGGTACGCATGTTTTGCACTGCCCTAACACCTCCCATACAAGTGTGTCTGGAAGACACAGCAATGTGCAGCTATGTGTGTTACCATAAACAAAGAGCCTGTGTGAAAGTTACACAGATTTCCTATGGAGGAAAGGGGTTGTTCTCTATGGTCAGGGTGTGCCTCTGTCCCATGTCTGAAGTTTTTCAGATGATTTTGTTATATATATTTTTTTTTTTAGAAGGCCAAAAATGTTATAGTAGAGCAAATTTAATCACTTGTTTTTATACTTTACTGTCTTATTTTAGTAAAGAATTTAATAAGAGAAAGGTACTGTTGGTTTTAGCCCAATAATAAACATGAGTGGACCAAAGAAAAGGAAAGTGTACAGTGAATGCCGAGTGTTTAAAAGGGAGAGGACAACAAAATATTTTTTCACCAAAGTCCAATCAATGCCGATATGTCTGATATACCAGGAAACACTTGCAATCTTCAAAGAGTACAATCTCAGCCATCACTTTGCCACAAAGCATGGCAACTATACTATCAAGCAGTCACCTCACGAATGGGAGGCTACTGCACAGAGGTTGATGGCTAAATTACAGGCTCAGCAAAATATCTTTCACAGACAAACTGCAATTCAAGAGACAACTACCAAAGGAAGTTTTATGCTATCATTCAAATTAGCAAAAGCTAGCAAACCTCTCTCTGAAGGCGAGTTTTTGAAAGAATGTATGATAGAGACAGCAGGTCTCTTGTGTCCAGAGAGCAAAGGCAAGTTTGAAAAACTCAGCTTATCGCACAGGACAGTGACTCGTCGAGTGGAACTGATTGATGAAAACTTGGCCAGCAAGTTAAATAGTAAGGCAGAGTTCTTTAAGTTTTATTCACTAGCATTGGATGAAAGTTGATGTAAAGGACACTGCTCATCTTTTAATTTTTATCCAAGGGATTAGTGACAATTTTGAAGTTATGGAGGAATTTTTAGCCATGGAGCCACTGAAAGGAAAAACACTGGGAGAGGACTTGTATGACCGGGTGTCTACTGTCATCAAGAAAATGAAGCTACCATGGAGTAAACTTGCTAATGTCATGACGGATGGATCTTCAAATTTACCGTATTTGCCGGCGTATAAGACGATTTTTTGGCCCTGAAAAATATGCCTCCAAGTGGGGGGTCGTATTATAGGCCCAGTCGTCTTATACACCGGCAAATACGGTATATGTTTGATTACATACAGCCTTGTGACAGTTTTCCTGCATGTCATAAGCATTTGAATATAAATTAAAATGTTGAAATCAAATCTGATATTGTTTTACCTTTTATTTGGTGTGTGGCAGGTGTGCGGAAGAGGGGGGGTAGTCTTATACGGCGAGTATATAACAAACTCTGTATTTTGAGTGGAAATGTTAGGGGGTCGTCTTATACGCCCAGTCTCTTATACGCCGGCAAATACGTATTTTTCAGGGCCAAAAAATCATCTTATACGCCGGCAAATATGGTAACTGGAAAAAATGTTGGACTGCTAAAAAGAATTCAGGATAAAGTGAAGAGGAGAACCCTAACCAAGATGTTATTTTTCTTCACTGTATTATTCACCAGGAATCATTGTGCAAGTCTATATTACAACTTAATCATGTTGTTAATCCAGTCGTAAAGCTTGTTAATTTCATTTGAGCAAAGGGACTTCAGCACCGTGAGTTTATTAAGTTTCTGGAGGAAACTGATGCGGATCACCACGACTTACTTTACCACCCTTGAGTCCGCTGGTTGAGTTTGGGCAAAGTTTTCCAACGAGTGTGGGAGCTCAAAGAAGAGATTGGTGCATTTTTTAAATTAAAGGGGAAGTCTGACGGATTTACTGAGTTGAGTGACAAGAATTGGCTGTGTGACTTTGCATTTGCTGTAGATATATTTTCACATTTGAATGAGCTAAATGTGAAGCTACAGGGAAAAGATCAGTATGTACATGACATGCACAGTAATGTGAAAGCCTTTAAATCGAAGCTGATTTTCTTTTCCAGAAAAATTTCAAAGTCTTCACTCATTTTGCCACACTAGCCACACAGAAGGAGACCATCTAAAATGTGAAGAAATACAGCAAATCACTGGATGACCTGCATGCAGAATTCTGTCGTCGGTTTTCTGATGTTGAAAAAATTGACCAGTCACTTCAACTGGTGGCCTGTCCTTTGTCACAAAACCCTGAAACAGCACCAGAAGAGGTGCAACTGGAACTCATTGATCCTCAGTCTGACATTGTCCTAAAGGAGAAATTCAGCTCTCTTGAACTAAGAGACTTTTATGCTTCACTTAATGAATTTTTCCAAACATCCAGAGGATGGCACAGAAGATACTGGTGCTATTTGGGTCAACCTATGTTTGTGAGCAGACATTTAGCCTCATGAACATCAACAAAGCCCCTCACAGATCCAGCTTAACTGACGAACACCTCAGATCTATCCTGAGAATAGCCGCAACAAAACTAACTCCAGACTTTGATGCATTAGCTAAAAAAGGAGACCAACAACACTGTTCCACCAAAAACCTTTCAACTCAGTCTACATTGCCATCTACATCTACATGCCGGGCATAATTTGGAAGTTGCACTAAAGAAAATGTTTAAGAACCGAAACAAGATGGCGGCCTAGGTAGTCTCCTAAGCTGCCACCTCATCAACAATTTGGAAAAAAACAACAGCTAAAATCGAAAGGGATCACACCAGACCCACAGGAAAGCTGGCAGAATGGGATGGCTACAACTAGAGACAAAGCAAGGTGCTGCTGCTGCCATGTGGAGTTTAAAACTACGGTGGAACCAGACCCGCCGCCGCCGCAAGTGAGGGAAGCCCACCGAGAGCAGAGCTCGCTCCGCCCCGGGCCCAGGGAGTGGGCCTTCCTGGCCGGCCTGCCATGGGAGTGAGGGAGCCCATGCCAGGCCTCGGCCGCACCTTCCGCTCCTGCCCGGAAAGAGATGCCTTTGAGCACGGTCTCCCTGCCCACAGCCATCTCAGTCTGACCTCCGTGACCACCATGCTAGTGAGGAGCTGGCACGGCGCCTTTCGTGCGCGGCCCTGGCGAGTCCCTCCTCCGCCTCCGCATGACCAGGCCGGAACTTCTGCCTCTGCCACCTTGTGGATTTTAAAACTACAGTGGAAAATGAGCCACAGGAGTGACCGTCGCTGCCGCACCCGTCGCCGCCACGAGTGAGGGAAGCCCACCTAGAACAGAGCTCACTCCACCCCGGGCCCAGGGAGTGGGCGGCTTTGGAGCTTGGCCTCCAAGTCCGCAGCTGCTCCGCTCCCGCCCTGAATGAGACACCTTTGAGCCCGGTCTCCCCCTCTGCAGCCATCTCAGCCCGCCCACAGCTGTCCCAGCCCGCCCACCATGCTGGTGAAGAGATGACACGTCGCCTTCCATTCGCAGCCCCGGCGAGCCCTTCGCCTCTCAGGCCCACCGCCGCAGGGCCAAGCCAGAGCCCCTGCGGGGACCCCAAGGAAGAGTGCTGCTGCCGCCATGTGGATTTTAAAAATGCAGTGGAAATTGAGCCACAAAAGCCACCGCCGCCGCAGTGGAGAGTGAGGGAAGCCCACCAGGAGGGGAGCTCGCTCCGCCCCGAGCCCAGGGAGGGGGCTGCTTCGGAGCTTGGCCTCCGAGTCCGCAGCCGTTCCGCTGAGACTCCTTGGAGCGCGGTCTCCCTGCCTGCAGCCGTCCCAGCCCGCCCTCCGTGCTAGCGAGGAGTTGGCACGGCTCCTCAAGTTCGAAACCCCAGCGCACCAGGGAGGCCGTGTGTCCCGGGAGAGCCATGTGTCCCAGGGGGCCGTGTGCCCCAGGAGAGCCCTGTGCCCCAGGGGGGCTGTGTGCCCCGGGTGAGCCGTATGCCCCAGGGGGGCCAGGCGTCCTGGGAGAGCCGTGTGCCCTGGGGAAGCGGTGGGACCCGGGGGGGGGGGGGGCGGCGGCGTTGTGAACCAGAGGAGTTGGGGATTCTATTCCTGTGGTCCTGAGATAGTCACCATAAAACAAGCATATTGTCAAATGACAGCGGGGAGGGGAAGGAGACCTGTGGGAGATAAGAGATCAACGGAACCCCGGGGAGGAAGGGCATGTATGGGAGGTGGGGTGTGTGTGTGTGTGTGTGTGTGTGTGGCAAAGTAAGCTATGTACACATATAATACCTTAATAAATTTTTTTAAAAATGAAAAAAATAAAATAAAATATTTAAAACTTTAAAAACAGAAAATGTTTAATTTACTGTTTACACATTTTGTTCTTTTCTATTTTTTTAGTTTTAAATTATTTTATTATATTTAAGTTTAATTTGAAAGGCTTTTGTACCTTTCCTTTGTTAGGCAATTTTGTTTTGCCTTTGCCATCTTCAATATAAAGTATGTTATTATGCTATGATGCCTCCATTTTTTGAAGTTTCAAATTATTATAATTTGTGTTTACATTCTTCTTGTTAAAATGTTTGAAATGAATAAAACTTGAAATAAAAAAAAACATACCTTTTTATGTAATGATGTTTACTTTGAATTTATTAGTTCACACAAACACTCCATCCATGCTTTTGTTCCAGCCCTCCGGTCCAGTTTAAGAACCCATTGTGGCACTAGAGTCAAAAAGTTTGCCCACCCCTGCTCTAGCCAGTTAGACAAGCCGTCTAGGGCCAGCTTCCCACTCTTTTATCATGTTTCCAGTACAATCAGTGGTGATATTACCAAATATCATGTTTTTGGTTTTGTGTAATGTAAGGTGTTAACATTTGGAAGATCTGCATAATTCAGTGAACCAACATTTTCCAAATGACCAATGCATGAAGTTAAAAAAGCATGCATCTCCCTGGCTGGTGTGGCTCAGTGGATGGCGTGTCGGCCGGTGTACGGAAGTGCTGAGGGTTTGATTCCTGGTCAAGGGCACATACCTGGTTTGCAAGTTCCATCCCCACGCCAGTCAGGGCACATGTGGGAGGCAACCAATAGATGTTTCTCTCTCATAGCCATGTTTCTCTCTCTTCCCCTTCCTCCCTCCCACTCTTTCTAAAAAAGCAATGGAAAAAAATCCTTGGGTGAGAATTAACAACAAAAAGAGCACTCATAGGTAAGCAATCCAAAGTGCAAAATAGACCAATAGATTTCATTTACCATACTTGTTATTTATTGACTAGGGCCTGGTGCACACAATCCAAGGGGAGCGACCTAAGCCCTCCCTTTGCTTGAGGCGACTGGGCTGATCAGGGGGAGGCGCCAGCCCATCACCTGGTTCTCAGAGGCCTTGCCTGCGCCCCGCCCCCCGCCGCCCGCGGCCCCCCCTGCTCCCTGTGGGGCATCCTGAGCCGAATTGGCCAGACGCCAGCCACGGCCCCGGGGATGAGCGGACCTGGCCGAGGGGAGTGCGCAGGCAGCAGGGCACAGAGCTGACTGGGGGCTTCCCGCCTAGGGCGGCCATCTGGAGGGCAGAGCGCCCACGTGAGGGGGGTGGGGTGCCAGCAGCGCTGGCCACTGGCCTGGCCCTCTGGTTGGGCTGCGGGCCATCAGCAGGTGGAGGGATGGCCATGTGCTCAGGGGCGGGGACAGGCCTGGCCCTCCTTCCTCCTTGCGTCTGGTTTGCACTGGGGGCGGTGAGAGTGGTCAGGTGTCCTCGGCTTGTGGCCTCTCCGACAGGCACAGGGACCACAGGGACCACAGACACCACAGGCACCAGAGACACAACAGGGACCACAGGGACCACAGGCACCACAGGGGGCACAGCGACTGAAAAACGCAACCCCCCCTGCCTCACCTAGCAGTGAGGAAGCTGGAATTTCTCATTGGCATGTGGCCTGTGGCTGCCCTGAGCTGTTAAAAGAATAAACATCTTTTTAAGAAGGCTGTCTGTCTTATCTCAACTCCCAAGGTCCCCCGTTAGTGATGGGAACATAGCTCTTAAAACTGCTCAAGGCAATAGCCCCAATTAGTGCTCTGAGAGTTATAGCCCCTGAACAGTGCTCTGATAGATAAGATTACCAGGTGGGACTGTTGACTAAGTGTAGACCCTCTCATAAAACAAGTAATTAACGAGCCCAGCTCCCCTTTTTGGAATTCCTTTGTTCCCTTCTTCCCCCTCCATGTGTAACCCCTCCTATGCATGACTTTTGCCTATATATGCTTGTAAGATTTTTTGCTCGGGGCTGGACTCCTCTGCTCCTGTGTGAGTTACGAGTCAAGCCCCAGCGCGCTGGAATAAAGCCTCTTGCTGTTTGCATCAAGTGACGCCTCCTGCGGTTGATTGGGTCGCCGTCGATCCTTGGGACAGAGTGAGGGTCTCCTTCTTGGGGTCTTACAGGACCACAGGGGGCACAGGGACCACAGGGGGCACAGGGACCACAGGGGGCACAGGGACCACAGGCACAGGGACCACAGGGGGCACAGGGACCACAGGGGGCACAGGGACCACAGGGGGCACAGGGACCACAGGCACAGGGACCACAGGCACAGGGACCACAGGGGGCACAGGGACCACAGGCACAGGGACCACAGGGGGCACAGGGACCACAGGGGGCACAGGGACCACAGGGGGCACAGGGACCACAGGCACAGGGACCACAGGCACAGGGACCACAGGGGGCACAGGGACCACAGGGGGCACAGGGACCACAGGCACAGGGACTACAGGGGGCACAGGGACCACAGGGGGCACAGGGACCACAGGCACAGGGACCACAGGGGGCACAGGGACCACAGGCACAGGGAACACAGGGGGCACAGGGACCACAGGGGGCACAGGGACCACAGGGGGCACAGGGACCACAGGCACAGGGACCACAGGGGGCACAGGGACCACAGGCACAGGGACCACAGGCACCACAGGCACCACAGGCACAGAGACCAGGCATCCTCTGGGAGGTGCGGTGCCAATGCTGTGTGTTTGCTGGTCATCCTGGCTTTGTCTGTGGTGACCTTGAAAGGGGGAGGCTGGAGCCCTGCCTCCTTGTGGGACAGGGTGGAGCTATCCTTCATTTTGTGGCCGGACCCTAGCCCTAACCCAACCAATCAGGGTCATATCCCCCCTGTATAAAACCCATTGAGGTGTTACATTCTTTCTCTTTTCCACCATGCTGAAGGCAGCTTGAGTGGAACGCAGCCCATGGAAGAGGCTCTTTTGTCTATTGCATCGGACTCGGCTCCCTGGTGGTCCTTGGGGATCACAAAATCTGGGCATGAAAACCTTTCTCTCAATGACCTTTTTTTCTCTTTTCTTTTAAATGTATTTATTTATTTTTATAAATCTTTATTGTTCAGATTATTACAAATGTGTTCCTCTTTCCCCACCCCCCTCCATTGCTTCCCTCCACCAGGTTCCCACCCCACCCTCTGCCCTTTCCCCACCCCTCATTGTCCTCATCCATAGGTGCACAGTTTTTGTTCAGTCTCTTCTCACACCCCCACTCCCCTTTTCCCGAGAATTGTCAGTCCACTTCCCTTCCATACCTCTCAATCTATTATATTCACCAGTTAATATTATTCATCAGATTTTTTAATTCCCTTGGTTTTTAGATTCACTTGTTGATAGTTATATATTTGTTGTTCATAATTTTTATCTTTATCTTCTTCCTCTTCTTAAATAACCCTCTAAGCAATTCATGTAATTCTGGCTTGGTGGTGATGAATTCCTTTAGCTTTTTTTTATTTATGAAGCTCTTTATCTGGCCTTCGATTCTGAGTGATTTCTTTCACCAGGTGGGGGAAGTTTCCTGTCACTATTTCTTCAAATATGCTTTCGGTATTTTGCTCTCTTCTTCTGGGACGCCCATAATTCTGATGTTGATTTGCTTGAAATTGTTCCAGAGGTTTCTTACACTATCTTCAACTTTGTGGATTCTCTTGTCTTCTTGCTTCTGCGGAGGAATGTCCTCTGGCTTTTTGTGTTCTAAATCTTTGTCTTGATTCTTGTGATCTTCCAGTCTGTTTTTAGGACTCTGTGTAATATTTTTTTATTTCAGACAATGTTTTTTTTTATTTCTAGTTGATCCCTTTTCATATCCTCATAGGTCTCATTTATTTTATCGGCCTTTTTAGGAAATTCTTGAAAAACCTTATAACTATAGTTTTGAACTCAATGTCCATTCTTTTCTTTTCCTCCATCTCCTTCCTTTGTGTCCTGCCTCTTCTCTGCATTTTAGTTCTTTCCCTGATTTGATGGAATAGTTTTGTGTGCTAAGTGTTCTGGTAGAGCCCAGTAGCACAGCCTTCCCAGTGAACAGTCTTGGTGTAGCCCTTTGTGGGCTGTGTGTTCAGTCTTGTTGTTAAGCCTTGCTTATTGTTGGTATCACTGGGAAGTGTTGATCTCCGAGCCAATTGGCTGTCAGGATCAGCAGTGTCTCAGCTAGGAGAGCTTCTGTTCTCCGCTTGGATTGGGGGGGGGGGGGGGGGGGGAGTCTCGAGCTGGCACAGACAAGTTTGGTTCCCTGTCAGTCTTGCCGTAGGAAAGTCCTGTTCAAGGTGAGTCTCGCAAGGTTGGTTGCAGGTGCGTGCACCTTTTTCCTAAAGGTGCAGACAAGCTTTGGATTCCAGTCAGTCTCTCCTTAGAGAAAGCCAGCCTCTGGGAGAGCTGCTTCTTCTTTTTTTAATATATTCTATTGACTTTCCACAGAGAGGAAGGGAGAGGGATAGAGAGCTAGAAACGTCAATGAGAGAGAAACATCGACCAGCTGCCTCCTGCACACCCCCTACCGGGGATGTGCCCGCAACCAATGTACATGCCCTTGACTGGAATCGAACCTGGGACCTTTCAGTCCGCAGACCAACACTCTATCCACTGAGTCTAACTGATTTTGGCTGGGAGAACTTCTGTGCTCAGCTTGAATAGGGCAGAGTCTTGGGATGGTGCAGACAAGCTTTGTTTTCTCATTGGCCCCTCCCCAAGTCCTTCAGTAATGGCCACTGGCTTCACACACCTCCGAGAGATCTCTGCCTGCTGCCTAACAGTCCGGCTTCTCCCTAACTGGGACCATCTATCAGAGCAATATAATGATTCTGTTTTCCTCCTGAACAAGAAAGCCAACCTCGAGTTAGCTGTCTGCCCTCTCTGTGCTCCTGGAGTATGCCAGAAGTGAACTCTGCAGCTGCCTTTTCTCGCGCACAGTTCTCTGCACCTTCACAGTTACTGAAGCTCCATGTGCATGCCTTCTCTTTCCTTCCCAGATGGGAGAGCCTCCTCTTAGCCAGCCGTCCGGTGCTTCAGGGCGATGCCTCCCTTGTTTTCCAGTTCTAAATTCAGAATTGTTGTAGTAGGCTGCATTCAGGTGTCTACCCTATGCTGCCATCTTGGTTTCTCTCTGATCTTTATTTTTCAAATGGCTTGTTTGCATGAATTTTTTAATAAGGTCTGGAAATGAACCTTTTTAGAAATATTTTCAAGCAATGTCATCTCTATGTATTTTACCAAAACAGATGTTTTCTGTTTGTATGGGATTAGCCAAAGTGCCCTTGTTACAGAAAACCGGAGAAGAACCAAGCAGTACTTAGAGAGATGGAATTACATTTATTATACGTGGGTCCAGAGAAAAATGTCTCAAATTCTGGGCCCCAACATGGAGGAACTTTCCCTATTTATATGTTTTTACCTTCTTTGTCTCCCAAATATGGGGTGTTTCCGGCCCCCTTTGCAAGTTCTTAAAGAGCCCCTATGTGCTGGGGCCTCGAGACCTCAACCAAAGGCCTGGCCTGGCGCCAGCACTGATAACTTCGTCTGGGGAAGGTTTAATGGCCTCTCTAAAGTGGGAGTAGTCCTATTTTCCTTATTATTTAAGCAAGCAAGCATTTACAGAAGCCAAATAGCAGGGCTAACATTTCAAACAGCAGTTTTTATAGAAGATGGATGCTTCACTCTTACATTTGTTTTTTTGTTTGTTTTGTTTTTGCGTTTGTTAGATTCTGACTTTTCCTTCTCATTCAGGAAGGTGACATTAGCCATGGTATGTGTGGTCTTCTGTAAAATAGCTTTCTTTCACTGGAGCCTTTTATACAGTTGAAATTTATATTTTGCCTATGATTATGGGATAAAAATGTTTGTTTTGTTTTGTTCATTTTAAACAAGAAGTTTATTTAAACAACAAGACACTTGACTTGAAGGGAAAAGTAACTAGGATTCATTTTTAGAGTAATTTATCCCTACTTAAAGACAGATTGCCCTACATGTAACAGCTATGTACAAAAAAGTTATAAAATTGTCCTTGGTTTTACAATGATAAATAAAAAACATTAAAATTCTCCAATCAAACAAGGTATGCAAGAATTTTTATGTTGTTTTTTAAAATAAATTTTTATTGTTCATATTATTACAAATGCTCCTCATTTTTCCCCCTCCATTGCTCCCCTCCACCAAGTTCCCATCCCACCCTCTGCCCTTTCCCCATCCCCCATTGTCCTCATCCATAGATGCACAGTTTATGTTCAGTCTTTTCCCGCATTCCCCACTCCCCTTTTCCCCAAGAATCATCAGTCCACTCCCCTTCCATACCTCTGATTCTATTATATTCACCAGTTAATATTGTTCATCATGTTTTTTACTTACCTTGGTTTTTTTTTTCTTTTTTTTTTTCTTTTTTTTTTTTTAAATAAATCTTTATTACTCAGATTATTACAATTGTTTCTCCTTTTTATCCCCCAAAGCTCTCTACCACCCAGTTCTCTTCCCACCCTCTGCCCTTACCCCCTCTCCCCCCAATTGTCTTCATCCATTGGTTATACAATTTCAATCCAGTCTCTCATTGCTTCCCCACCCCCTTATCCTCCTGATAATTATCAGTCCACTCCCCTTCTTTGTCCCTGATTCTACTATATTCACCACTTTATTCTGTTCCTCAGATTTTTTTTCCTTCTCTTTTCCCTTTTTCCATATATGAATTTCAAGTGGGACACTCTCTCATTTGTTTTTGTAGGGAAATACAACAGAGTGTTCTGTAGCTAATGGCTGCAGACTGTTCAAATGTCTCAGGACCACACGAATAGAATCCGCTCCTCCTCCGGTTCACACTGCCCCCTTCCCCGGTCCCACCACTTCCCCAGGGCACATGGCTCTCCCAGTGTACACGGCTCCCCGGGTCCCACCACCCCCTTGGGCACACGGCTCTCCTGGGGCACACGGCCCCCTGGGGCACACGACTCTCCTCCAATGAGCCCACAACTGTGGTTCAGTGCAGTTGGAAGTGGGGTTAAGAGCAGTCCGGAACTTATGTCTCCTTCCCGCTAGGGCAATCCAGCGGCTTAATCAACAGTCTGTCCTCTGCGGAGAATGTGCGGGACTGGGGGGCTTTGCCTTTCGCCGCCCCCCTGAGCTTCTGCCTTACAGCCCAGATTCCCTCTGTATGAGCCTGGGGCCTGAGGGTCTCGCCCAGAACTGGGGTTCAGCACAGTCCGGAGCTTTTGTCTCCTTCCTGCTAGGGAACACCAGCCAGGCACTCAGCCGCCCCCTCCTCTCTGGCTCCGTCCTCTCCCCATGTGTGCGTCTTGTCTCCGTACCTTAGGCTTTTACAGCTCCTCTGATTTTCCTTCTGGTTTTCTCTTTCCTTCTAGTTGTAGAATTTCCAGTCAGTCAACTTTCCTGTAGTTCTGGATAATGTCTACTTTATATTTTAGTTGTATTTTTTGAAATTGTTGAATGAGGTTGCAGTTAGGCATTTACCTATGCTGCCATCTTGATTTCTCTCTATGTTGTTCTTTTTTTGTTAAACAGTGAGAGCAAAATAACTTACTGGAATATAAAGATAAGAGCTGAATGAGCATGCCACTAATGGCGAAAGAAGGTGTTTTCACAGAACCAGTGTTTTTCCCCATCCCATCTCCATTTGATGTAGGTCAAAACATACCATTGGCCATTTAGTTTTTAAAAAAAATGCAAATGCTTATGCACACACACCAGTTACTTTATGTACAATAAAGGAATGGGGAAGGGGAAATGAAAGAATAGAGAAAACTATACTGTAGTAGTCAGATGTGTTGAAACCAAATTGCAGTTTTCTAATTGAGAATGTCTTCTTGGTCTGGAGGAACAGATTCCGGAGTCAAGTAGCAAGTTCCCTTTTCAGTAGACACCTCCTGTCTGCTGCTGGAACACATCAACTGAATCTTCATCCTCCCTTTCCAACTGTGCAGGTGTGTCTGCTTCATTGATTGGCTGTCCGTCAAATCAGAATCTGATCTGCCTCATTGACAAACCCTGTTGTTCACAATAGGCTTTCCTTAGTTTACTAAGTGGTGTGTGCCTCTTAATCTTAAACTGCACCACAGAACCATCCTGCCCCACCACCTTCAAATTAATATGATCGTTGTTCTCAGTCTTGACTCCTTCCTTGGGCTTTCTGTCGGCCATGGCAAGCACTGGAGTCTCCTCAGCTGCCACTTCACAAAAGGGAATAAAAATGTTTTTAAATAAATTATTTCCCATGGATAATATGGCCAGCATAATTTATTAAATGGTCCAGTTTAAAGGCAAAAAGAACCACACAATACCACGTGGCAATCAAAGGAGCAAAACTATTGATACACATCACAAGTGGGATGAATTTCTGGAGAATCTGAGTGAAAAAAAAGATAAAGCCAATCCCCAAAGTTTGCATACCGTAAAATTCCATATATATAACATTCAGAGTGTGAGTCTGAAAGGCAGCATTACAGGTCATTATAGTGACAGAATTGTGCCCGAAGCCAATTCCAATATGTCAGCAGGGCTGAATCATCTGGAATGGCTGAGGGCATTTCCCCAAACCTTAAAGGGATGCATAAATGGTTGCTTGCTGCCCCACAGCTGAGGGCATTTCAACTTACATGTTATTGCCTCCTGCTGGTCAAACAGCCAAAGGCATTTTCCCCAATCTGACAATGGATTCTATAGACTACCTTGGCCTTTGAAGTGTATATCTCTATCTTACCTTTGGACAATTTGTGTTAATGAAAAGCAAGCGGTCCAGAGAGACAGGAGAACTTGGTTCCTTTAGCTAAGTCTTTTCTGGCTCCCCAAAATGCCTTCCAAAATTACGTTTCGTCTCTGGACTCTTTTAATAATTTACACGCAGCACCTTCTCCAGATTTCTGAACCCTTCTAGATGCTGGATTAAGGGTTAAGAATTGTTCTGTAGCCTGATGGTATCAATGTCAATACCCTGGTTGTGATCATGTACTATAGTTTTGCAAGACATTTATTGGGGGACATTAGGTAAAGGGCATATGATATCTCTTTGTATTATTACCTAAAACTCATATAAATCTATGATTATCTCAAACTAAAAAGGTTAATTTAAACAACAAAAAAGCATTAATTTTTAAAAAATTTATTTCAGATAAGAAGGGAGAGGGAGAGAGATAGAAACATCAATAGTGAGAGATAATCTTTGATCAGCTGCCTTCTGCACACCCCCTACTGGGGATTGAGCCCACAACCCTGGGATTGTGCCCTTGACCAGAATCAAACCTGAGACCCTTCAGTCCACAGGACAATGCTCTATCAACTGAACCAAAACAGCCAGGGTTGCAAAAAGCTTTATTGTGCCGAAACCCTGGTGGATAGAGCATAGGCTTCCAAACTGAAAGGTCCCAGGTTTGATTCTGGTCAAGGGCATATACCTTGGTTGCGGGCACATCCCAAGTGGGTGGTGTGCAGGAGGCAGCTGATCAACATTTCTCTTTCATGGATGTTTCTAACTTTCTATCCCTCTTCCTTCCTCTCTGTGAAAAATCAAATATATATATATATATATATATATATATATATATATATTAAAGCTTTATTGTTTCTACTTGATCGATGGCTTGGGAAAAGGCTCCAGAGTGGTTAAAGAACTGGCTCAGTCTGGCTGGCTTAGCTCAGTGGTTGAGTGTTAACCTATGAACCAGGAGGTCAAGGTTTGATTCCCAGTCAGGGCATATGCCTGGACTGTGGGCTCAATCCCCAATGTGGGGCATGTAGGAGGCATCCTATCCATGATTCTCTCTCATCATTGATATTTCTACATCTTTCCTCTTCTTTCCTCTCTGAAATCAATAAAAAACAATTTTTTAAAGCTGTCTCATGGTTGCAGGGAGAGGCTGAGACAGAGGGCCTGACACAGGGGATGCAGAGGGGCCCCTCAAAGGCCAGTGGGCTATGGAGGCTCCTTGTAGTACTTGAGAGTAAGCCTTTTGAAGAGACACTTGCCCATCCCAGAGTGAGGGACAACTAGCCTGGGAAGTTTAGGCAGGTAGTTGCCCATCCTTCTAATGACTTTCACCTCCTCTTCTAGGAAGTGGCTCTCCAGGAAGCCATAAACATGGGGTATATGAGGGCAGAATCCAGGGCATGCAGACCTAAAAGGGCATGGCTCAGGTTGTCCTGTAGAATCATGGCATGGGGGGACAGCTTCTGCAAGCCCTGGAAGAAAGCATGGCCACCATGCTGGTTCTCCATCTTCTAGAGATGCTCAGCACCCTTTTACTTCTTCTTGGTCAACTCGCAGAAGTGTCCTAAATCTTCCAAAGTCACAAGCTGCAATGGAAAAAGAAGCCAGGGGAAAGAGGGAGACTTTGGAGGCCAAGGGATACATTCTAAACAGACAATTGACAACCTTCTCCATCTTAGGGGAATATTATGATGAATATGAGGGCTCAGGATTGGTCAACAGTAAGGGGCTAAACACACAACACAAATGGATTTGTCTGGTCCCAGAGTCAGGGGACAGCTAAGAGGAGTTCCGGGAAGTTGCAACTGGAGAGGAGGTTGGAAGATGGAGAGTCCCCAGGTCTTCTCTGTTCATATACTGTTGAAACATGAAGCAAGAGACAGACCTGCCGGGACCACTAGGCAGGCTGTGAAAAAGAAATTAAGAAAATAATATCTTTTATAATAACCAAGTAGGTTAAAACTATAAAACACTGATGAAACAAATTGAAAGGTAGGATCAGGGTGGAGGGAGTCAATGTGGGGAGGGTAAGGGCATATTGGTGTTACTACTTTCTTTTTTTTTTCTTTTTTTTTTCTTTTTGGTATTATCAATTTCAACAATAAAGATAAATTAAAAAAACAAAACAGCCCTAACTGGTTTGGCAAAGTGGATAGAGCATCCACCTGCAAACTGAAGGGTCCCGGATTCGATTCTGGTCAAGGGCACATGTGTGGGTTGCAGGCTTGATTCCCAATAGGGGGCATGCAGGAGGCAGCAGCTCAGTGATTCTCATCATTGATGTTTCTATCTCTCTCTCTCCCTCTCCTTTCCTCTCTGAAATTAATAAAAATATATTAACATATGTATATCAGTGAGGATTTGGAGCAAAGAGAATGCTTGTACATTTACATGACAATGGAAATATAGATCAGTATAGCCGTATTTGAAAAACAGTATGGAGGTTTCTCAAAAAATAAAACTAGCCTGGCTGGTGTGCCAGGGCTGACCAGCAGACCAAGTTATGTCGGAATAACCCAGACGAATGGATTATTCAGACATAACATTTTCAGTGAAAGAAAGGGCTAAGGGTACTGCCTGGCTAAATGAACCAGATAGCCCCAATTGCCTGCCTCGTTAGGCTTTTATTGAAGCAGCAGTTTGAGATAAAGTTTACTAAAAGGTTGCATCTAAAAGGATGCAATCAATAGGGTAAATAGTGGGAGAATACATGTGTTTGTAGGGTCCTTTAAGCAAGGACACCCAAAGATTAAGCATAGGGCTTCCAGTAAACACCAGGGGTCTGCATGTGCACAGGCTTGTTTGGAAAGGTCAGGAATAATTAGGGACACTGCTTTCAGCACTCCCCTAAGTCGGAATTCCAACAAACTTTTAACCGAGCCTCATGTGCTTCCCAACATCTCCCCCTTTTTGTTTTGCTTAATGTAGAAGACAGAGGGAGGTGGTGAACTTTCTGCTTTGGAATGTCAGGGTCCACAAAGCTCATTTACTGCTCCAGTTCTGATTTTACAGACTAAAAGAAAAACAAAAAGAACATGGTTAGTTACCTGAGATGCGTGGAGTGTGAGTAGGCTCCAATAATTGCTCAGCCTCTGTCGTCAGCTTCATCATTCCCCAGATTATTCTGCGGGCCACCTGGGTTCCGCAAAGATGCAGTGTTTGGTGCTGAGTCCCCAGGCCCGATTCTTCATTTCTGGAAGAGGATTGGCCCGGTGCCATTCCACAGGGTTTAATCTGGAGAGGTGGAACCCACAGCGGCCCTGTGGGGGGTAGAAACACACATCCTCTCCCCCATGTTAATAAGTTATTGGGTCCCATCCAGTTATTAGTGTCCACACCTGGCCACAAGACTTGTGGTTTCTGCCGAGACCAGTTTGGCTCAGTGGATAGAGCGTCGGCCTGCGGACTGAAAGGTCTTGGGTCTGCTTCCGGTCAAGGGCATGTACCTTGGTTGCGGGGACATCCCCAGTAGATGGTATGCAGAAGGCAGCTGATTGATGATTCTCTCTCATTGATGTTTCTAACTCTCTATCCCTCTCTCTTCTTCTTTGTGAAAAATTAATAAAATATATTAGCTAAAAAAAAGACTTGTGGTTTCTGAGGTGGGGTTATTGAGGATTGAAAATGATCATTCATATTTTAAAAATAAGGGTAAATATTGCATTAGATAGTATTATAGCTAGGTCCTTGAGTCCCACATTCCTCCTCTTTTGTTTTACTAACATAACCTTCAGGGTATCATGGGCACATTCAACAATGGCCTGCCCCTATGGACCTTAGGGATTCCCATGGAATAGTGGATGGACAGACCAAGTTCTACAAAAGGCAGGAAAGCCATGGCTGCCATAAGCAGGCCCATTATCAGTTTATCTTGGTTAATATAGCTACAACTGGAAACAGTTCTTATTGTTCATGCAAGGAAATGTATTGCCAAATACTGGAGGGACTGGTGGAGAGAATATATATATTTATTTTTTTTAATATATATATTTTATTGATTTTTTTACAGAGAGGAAGGGAGAGAGAGAGAGAGAGCTAGAAACGTCGATGAGAGAGAAACATCGACCAGCTGCCTCCTGCACATCCCCTAAGGGGGATGTGCCTGCCACCAAGGTACATGCCCTTGACCGGAATCGAACCCGGGACCTTTTAGTCCGCAGACCGACGCTCTACCACTGAGCCAAACCGGTTTCGGCGAGAATATATTTATTAAGAATTGCCAAATACTGGAGGGACTGGTGGAGAGAATATACAATTTATCAAGTTTGTATTAAAAATACTTTCATAGCCCCAGCTAGTTTGCTCAGTGGATAGAGCATCGGCCTGTGGACTGAAGAGTCTTGGGTTAAATTCTGGTCAGAGGTACATGCCTATATTGCAGGCTCAATCTAACGTGCAGGAGGCAGCCAATCAATGATTCCCTTTCAACACTGATATTTCTATCTATCTCTCTCCCTTCCTCTCTAAAATAAATTTAAAAATATTTTTAAAAATGCTTTTTTATATCTGAAAAACAAAAAATTTAAGAATCAGCAATACTTGCAACAAAAATTACAAACACTATATGATTATTTTCCATTTATTCAGCCCCATAATAATTTTTTTATTTCTCCTGATTTTTCCTGCCAGTACTTCTATAAATCCAGATACTGTATAGAGTAATACAAATGACATGGAATTGTGTCCTTTCTGCAAAACAAAATATTCCATAATAACAATTAGAGTTATAAATAAAAGCATAATATACTAGGAGTTATTATTATTTGACAACGCTTCTTATGCACCTTAACCAGAAAGTTTCCTTGATAAGAGAGAAAGCAAACACTCGAGGCATTCCAGAACCTATTGGAATGATCTAAAGCCAATTCTAGGTCAAGAAAAAGTTTCTTAAAATTCAAACCCTAGAAGGATTGTCCAATTTATTTTACCAAAAGATCATATATCAAAGTGTATTAGGCACAAACATAGGTTAGCAAACTTCTGTCCCCATGATTAAAAGATGGCTTAGGGGAATCCAAGATGGCGGTGTAGGTAAACACACCTAAACTGCTGCCATGCACAACAATTTCAAAACTACAACTAAAAGACAAAATGTCTATCACCCAGAACCACAGGAAAGCTGGCTGAGAGGAAGCTCTACAAATACAAAGAAAGAGAAAGGAGCATTTAGGGCACAAGCAATGAAAAACTGAGGTATGGGGGGGGTGCACAAATGCGATACAAGTTGGCAGCAGATCCCGGCTGGCGGAGGGCATTGCTTTCTTCAACACGAAGAGAGACAAGCTCTCAATCTCTCTGAAATCCAGTTTCTGGAGAGAAGCTAGACTGTCTGCCATCAGGTTGGAAAGTGAGTGTGGCTTGCTTGCGGAGCTGTGCACAAGAATAATTGTTTGCTGTGCTGGGGTGTGAGGCACTAGGAAGCACGAGGATGCGGTCGGAGAGGCAGAGATGGTGGCAGACTGGCAGAAATCCCTGTTGGCCATGCCCCAGCCTAGTGAAGCCCTGAGGCACTGCCCTGAGACTCCACCCCACACAATCTACAAACACACCCAAGCTCCAAGCAGCAGATTTTGCATATGAATGGTCTTCTCTAGTGCAGTATAACCTAGCAAACTTGCAACCTGGTGCAGACAGCTCCAAAGCCTCCAACCTCCAAGCAGGGAGGAGAGGACTGTGGTTCTTGCTATAGCTCCTGCAGGGTGGCCTCAGACAGTAGCTGAAATACACCCCATTGGAGATGCAGAAGCCAGTGTTCCTAGTGGTTAGTTTCAACCCCTCACACCCATAAGCGACACATTCAGAAGATGGACTCAGTGAGCACCAAAGCCTCACTGAAACAAGGCACATCTCCAGTGCAGTAGTTCTTCCTTTATAGACACAGTGGGTCCTCACAGCCAATTGGCCTGGAGGTCAATCCTCCCAGTGTACCAACAGCAATCAAGGCTTAATTACTTTGCACTCAGCCCACAAAGGGGTATACCTAGAGCGACCACCTCAGGTGATTGGGGAAGCTGAGCTACTGGTCCATATAGATCACCTACCACACAAAGCCACTCCATCAACACAGGGAGGCAGCCAATATGAGGAGACACAGAAGCATGTCACGAATGGGAGAGATGGAGGAAAGTAAACTACTGGACAACACAGAGTTCAGAAACACATTTATAAGGTTACTCAAGAATCTTCTAAAAACTTTTGAGAAACTTGATAAGACTTCCAAGAAGCTTAGTGAGACCTTCAAGGATCTTAATGAGAATTTTTTTTTAAATGGAAAGGACCAGACAGAAATTAAGCATACACTGTCTGAAATCAATAATATACAGAAACTCAACTGTAGATCAACGTACCCCAAGAGTTAAACCAAAGATCTGAAATATGAGGAAACAAAAAACATCCAACCAGAAAAGCAGAAAGAAAGAAGAATCCAAAAGTGTGAGGATAGTGTAAGGAGCCTCTGGGATGGCTTTAAGTGTACCACCATCTGGATTTTTGGGGTGCTAGAAAAAGAGAGAGGGCAAAATATTGAAAACCTATTAGAAGGTATAATGACAGAAAACTTTCCCTACCTGGTGAAAAAAATAGACTTACAAGTTCAGGAACTTCCAAACAAGAGGGATCCAAAGAGGACCACACCAAGACACATCATAATTAAAATGCCAAGGGCAAAAAAATGCCAAGGGCAAAAGACAAAGAGAGAATCTTGAAAGCAGCAAGAGAAAAACAGCTAGTTACCTATAAGGGAGTACCCATACAACTGTCAGCTGATTTCTCAACAGAAATTATGCAGGCCAGAAAGGAGTGGCAAGAAATATTCAAAATGATGAACAGCAAGAACCTACAACCAAGATTACTCTACCCAGCAAAGCTATCATTCAGAATTGAAGATCAGATAAAGAGCCTCACAGACAAGAAAAAGCTAAAGAAGTTCATTACCATCAAACCAGGATTACATGAAATGCTGAAGGATATTCTTTAAGAAGAGGAAGAAGAATAAAAAGGTAAAGGTAAAGACTATGAACAACAAAAAGACATCAAATACATTCCTATCAACAAGTAAATCTAAAAATCAAGTGAATAAAAAATCTGAAGAACTGGTTTGGTGAATATAATAGAATCAAGGACATAGAAATGGAGTGGACTGACAAATCTCAGGGTGAAAGGAGTCTGAGGGGTGCAGGAAGAGATTGGACAAAAATCTTACACCTATGGATGAAGACAGTGGCTAAGGGAAGGGGGGGGTGAGGAATCAGGTGGAGGGGAACTATGGGTGAGAGAAAAAAGAGGAACATCTGTAATAATCTGAATAATAAAGATTTATTATTAAAAAAAAGGATGGCGGGGAGAATGAAAGAAGATGGTGGCCTAGGTAGTCCCCTAAGCTGCCACCTCATCAACAATTTTGAAAAAAAACCAACAGCTAAAATCAAAAGGGATCACACCAGAACCACAGGAAAGCTGGCAGAATGGGAAGGCTACAATTAGACATAAAGCAGGACGCCGCTGCTGCCATGTGGAGTTTAAAACTACAGCGGAGAGACTGAAACAAGATGGCGGCCTCGGTAGTCCCCTAAGCTACCACCTCATCAACAATTTGGAAAAAAACAACAGCTAACATCGAAAGGGATCGCACCAGAACCACAGGAAAGCTGGCGGAATGGGAAGGCTACAACTAGACACAAAGCAGGACGCCGCTGCTGCTATGTGGAGTTTAAAACTATGGCGAAACCAGACTTGCCGGAGCCGCTGCCACCAGGAATGAAGGAAGCCAGACCTCGCCCCGCCCCAGGGCCCAGGGAGTGGGCCAGCCCTGCCTGCCACTGTGGGAGCCAGGGAGCTTATGTGGGACCTCCGCCACGCCTTTGGCTCCTGCCCGGACAAGAAGCCTGTGAGCTCGACCTCCCTGCCCGCAACCATCCGGCCCACAGCTGTCCCAGCCCACCCACCATATGGGTGAGGAGCTGGCTCGGCGTCTCCCAGCCCGCAGCCAGCTCGGCCCAGCCTCCGAGCATGCCGTGCTGGTGGGGAGATGGTGCGGCGTCTCCCAAACCACAGCCAGCTTGGCGTCTCCCAGACCACAGCCAGCTCGGCCCGGCTTCCGTGCAAGCCGTGCTGGTGAGGAGCTGGCACAGCACCCTCCGTTCGCGGCCCCGGTGAGTCCTTCCTCCAACACCACATGGCCGGGCCGAAACTTCCGCTGCTACCGCCATGTGGATTTTAAAACTGCGGGGGAAATTGAACCACAGGAGCTACTGTCACTGCTGCACCCGCCGCCACACACCCACCACCGCACCCACCACCACCGCGAATGATAGGAATCCACCGAGAACAGAGCTCACTCCGCCCCGGGCTCAGGGAGAGTGCAGCTTCAGAACATGACCTCGGTGTCCACAGCAGCTCCGCTTCTGCACCAAAGGAGACACCATTGAGGGCTGTCTCTCCACCCGCAGCCATCTCAGCCCACCCACAACCTTCCCAGCACACCCTCCGTGCTGGTGTGGAGATGGCACGGTGCCTTCCGTTCCCGGCCCCGGCGAGTCCTTCCTCTGCCGCCACATGGCCAGGCCGAAGCTTCCATCACTGCTGCCAGTTGAACTTTAAAACTACAGTGGAAATTGAACCACAGGAGCAACCATCGCTGCCGCACCTGCCACCGCCACTGCAAATAAAGGAAATCCACCGAGAACAGAGCTCATTACGCCCTGGTCTCAGGGAGTGGGCGGCCTCAGGACTTAGCCTCCGTGTCCGCAGCTGCTCCACATCCGCAGCGAACAAGACACCTTTGAGGGCGGTCTCCCCACCTGCAGCCATCTCAGCCCGCCTGCAGCTATCCCAGCCTGCCCGCTGTGCTAGCGAAGACTAGCACGGTGCCTCCAATTCGACACCCCAGTGCCCCAGAGGGGCCGTGGTCCCGGGGTAAGCCTTGTCCCCCAAAGGGGCCGGGTGTCCCGGGTGAGCCGTGTGTCCCAGGGAAAGCAGTGGGACCCTGGGGGAGGGGCGGTGTGAACCAGAGGAGGAGCAGACTCTATTCGTTTGGACCTGAGATAGTCACCATAAAACAAGCAGACTGCCAAATGAGAATCGGATTCTATTCATGTGGTCCTGAGATAGTCACCATAAAACAAGCAGATTGTCAAATGACAGTGGGGAGGGGAAGGAGACCTGGGGGGAGATAAGAGAACAACCGAAGGACTGGTATGAATGTATATAAGTACAACCAACGAACACAGAACTCTGGGGAGAGAGGGCATGAATGGGAGGGGGCGGGGGGGCGCAATGGTAAGCTATGTACACATATAATACCTTAATAAATTTTTACAAAATAAAAAATTAAATTAAATTTAAAAAGGATGGCTTTAAACAACCTGATTAATATAACATATAACTATTTTAATAATTTATAGAACTTTTGCTTTGTGGGTAAAGAAACAGGAAAGATCTTTTTTTTAATATATTTTATTGATATTTTACAGAGAGGAAGGGAGAGAGATAGAGAGCTAGAAACGTCGATGAGAGAGAAACATCAACCAGCTGCCTCCTGCACACCCCCTACCAGGGAAGTGCCCGCAACCAAGGTACATGCCCTTGACCGGAATCAAACCCAGGACCTTTCAGTCCGCAGACTGACGCTCTACCATTGAGCCATACCGGTTTCGGCAGGAAAGATCTTTTCCCTATCAACAGACTAGAAAAGGACTAACCAAAATAAGGTTTATTCTCTAACTTCATTTGTTCTTGGATGCACTCATCAAATGATACTAATTAGATTTCTGCTATCAGTCTCCAAATTCAGATTTAAAAAAATAAGGATAAGTACATTGATATAAGCTATTTACCCTCTGGTTAGGGAGGCAACATTCAAATCATTTACTCTTAAGTGTCCTCGGTTTAGGAAAGATAGGATTTACGAGATGGCTCAAAATTGCTGTTTAACCATCTCAGTTTCCCTATTCCACTTGTCCTGGCTTACCGTCCTGTCATTTATACAATTTCCTCTCTCTTCACAAAATTCTACAACTTCCACAAACTTTCTACAACTTTCAAAAATCTTTCTTCAGAACCTTACAACTTTCAGGAGTAACCAGCTTTAAAAACCACTTTCTTTCTCCTTCAGAAACCATCTCTGCACCTCATGTCTTCTGTTACACCAAAGCCATACTTTATTTCCAATTAATTAGAATTCTTAACCCTTAAAAACCTTAATTTTTAGGTGGCATGTAAGTAATTAACATTCCTCAATTAGCAACACATTCACATTTTAAGAGCAAGGTGACCAAATGACTAAATGACCGGTCACTATAACGTGCACTGACCATCAGGAGCAGACGCTCAATGCAGGAGCTGTCCCGTGGTGGTCAGTGCGCTCCCACAGTGGGAGCACTGCTCAACTGACCGACCCATCCCAGCAGCCCACCAGCCTGGCAGCAGCCACTCCCCCACTCAGTGGTCCTGCAGGTCCAATCTCCAGAGAAGGGCCAGGCGCTGATGGACCTGTGCTGCCAGCACAATCTTGACAGCGCCGCTGATCTCCTGGAAGTTGGCCTCAGGCATTGTGGCCACTTCTCCACCTAGACGCTCCACAAGGAAGAAACAATATAAAAGTGGCTACCAGGTGGCTCCCAACAACCATTGCGTCCCTTGGGATGGGCGCCAGACACAGGGCTCATGGCTGGCAAGCACTGTGCGAAGGGGCAATACTCTCCTGATTAGAATTGACTGGGCACAAGCCCTCAGCAGGTGCAGCAGGGCTGGGATGAGCGGGAATGGTAGCCAGGAATGGCAGGCATTGTTGGACTATGGGTTTCGGCCCGATCCCTGCCGGCCACCCTGAGGGATCCCACTCATGCATGAATTCATGTACCAGGCCTCTAATATAACCTAATAATAGAGTAATATGCAAATTAGCCATCACTATGACACACAAATCATGTCCACCAGCCGACCAGCGTGCCTATGCAAATTAATCCAACAAAGAGGGTGGTTAATTTGCATATGCCAAGGGAGGGAGGAATGAAGCCTGAAGACAGCATAGAAGGAAGAGCGAGGGAAAGTGGAGAGCAAGGTGGCTGCAGCTGCTGGAGGGAAAGCACTGGCAGCGCCTGCGGGGCAGGGCAGGGCACACAGCAGCAGTGCCCATGGCTGCAGAGGAGGCCTATGTTGGGAGGTGCAAGGGTGCAGGTGGGGAACCCCTTCCCAAGCATAAAGCCTAAGGCAGAGGCTTTTGGCTTGGGAAGGGGCTGAGCTTGGGATTGTAGGGAAGGGGAAAATATCAATGGAAACATATCCTCAGGTGAAGATAAAAAGAAAAATCAAGAAATGTCATATCTGCTCTAACTGGTTTGGCTAATCGGATAGAGTATCGGCCTGCAGCCTCAAGGGTCCCAGGTTCAATTCCCAGGTCAAGGGCATGTACCTTGGTTGTGGGCACATACCCAGTAGGGGTTGAGCAGGAGGCAGCTGATCAATGTTTCTCTCTCATCGATGTTTCTAACTCTCTATCTCTGTGAAAAATCAATAAAATATATTTTTCTAAAAAGAAAAAGAAATGTCATATCCTCTGAAAGACACATCTTGAAAACGCCTAAAGAAAGTTGTCATTTTTTTCATGGTGAAGAGACTAGAGTCCGTGTTGATGAAAACATCTTAGCAACTGCAGTGGATGCAGTGGCTGCAGCAGCGGGGTGATGGGGCTGGCGCCTTCCTCTAATCAGCCTGGTCACCTCAAGCAAAGGGAGGCCAGACTGCAGCTTAGGTTCACTCCCAATGGGGATCAGGCTTAAGCCATTCATAGGATATCCCCTGAGGGCTCCCAACATGTGAGAGGGGGCAGGCTGGGCTGAGGAAGCTCTCCCCAATGCACAAATTTTATGAACCGGGCCCCTAGTTTCAAATAAAATACAAGATATTCATTAATAGATTCAAACCTATCTTCTAGATTTTTCATATGAGGCAAACTCAAATAAATATTTCAGTAGCCTGTTATTTAAAAACTAGAGGCCTGGTGCACAAAATTCATGCACAGGTAGGGTCCCTAGGCCTGGCCAGAGATCAGGATCAATCTGTGGGGTGACTGACAGGGTGATCGGGGCTCTTTCTTGCACCTGCCTTGTCCTGGTGCCACCTGCTCACCTGCTCCACCATCACCATGGTCCCAATCTCATCAGGGCCAGCAGCACATCCTCTGCTGCCTGCTGCCAGTGCCACATCTCCAGCACCCACCATGTTCTGCACCTCCCCCTGGACTGTAGTTTGCACGTCTAACTCCTGATTGGTAAAATTATTAGCCTTTTACTTTATAGGATACCTAGTTATTTAATAATTTTTATTATTTAATTCAGCAAACTCCAAATTTTTAGGTTACCAAAGACTTTGGAAAACTATGTTTAGGCATATATAATTACCACTGAAGAAGCTTTATCATATACCCTTCATTTTATCTATCTATCTATCTATCTATCTACTTTCAATATGTTTTATTGATTTTTTACAGAGAGGAACAGAGAGGAATAGAGAGTTAGAAACATCGATGAGAGAGAATCATCCATCAGCTGCCTCTTGCACACTCCCTACTGGGGATGTGCCTGCAACCAACGTACATGCCCTTGACCGGAATCGAACCTGGGACCTTTCTGTCCTCTGGCTGACGCTCTATCCACTGAGCCAAACCGGTTTCGGCTACCCTTCATTTTAGTTATGTTCAATTTGCCTTGACAACTTTGAGATTTTAAAGTCAGTTATTATTACCCAAGGCATTTTCTTGGCAAAGTTTGTAACAGGGATAACTCACTGGCTTTCATTGACTTTACAAAAATGGGAATGGCTTCCACACTGCTGATGCCTTGAGAAGGGAGAGCAGGAAGGGTTCCCAATATTTAGAATTTTTGGCAGCTGCTGGGAAGTTCCTGCAATCCCTGCCACAAGTAGCTGGGGGCCATAACAAAATGAAATATTATTCATCTTTAAAAAATTAAACCAAACAGCAAAGACCCATAAAACAACAATCAACAGACACTCATATATGATATTTATAAGTGTGCATAACCCACAGACAAGACTTAATAAATCAAAGTCCTTTTCATGGATCTTTCAAAAGATGTCTTATAGTGCCGGGACTTACAACCAGAATGTGGCCCAGAGGGCTCCAGATGGGGTGGCCAGTGAACACCCACAGTCTGTTGTTCAAATGACTGCCAGTCCCCAAGGCGTTAAATGGTAATTTTCAGACAAAAAATTAAGGAATCCTTTTATAAACAGACTGATAGCCCCATTTTCTCTAACACTTTTCCTTATTTCTTCAAAGGTATTAAAGGAAAGCAGTTCATATATCCAACCTTGCTGACCTTGCATAACTGAGCAAGCCAAAGCTCTCTTTCTAACGTGACTTGCCTGACACATGATCCCATAACTGACAACATAGTTGATGAACTTTCCCACACTGGAAGTGGAAGATCAGGAAATGTTTCCTCAGGTGGTGGGGCCTTAGGTATTACAGGCTTTACAGGCTCTGCTTCAGGAGGAGGGGGTGGTGGTAGATCTTCCCGGTTTTCTGTAGGCTTTTGATCCTCAATATGAAGTGGCCATAGTGTACCTCAAACAAGAGCCTACGTAGTTAAAGATGACAAGGGTACTCATTTTCTCTGGGCCTGATTTATCTCTAAATTCCTACCTACTTGTTCCAAGAGAAGAAGGTCTAATGTTCCAGCATCAGGGAGTCAAGTTACTAGAAGCCTGGTGCATAAAATTCATGCACTCAGGGGACCCTCAGCCTGGTCTGCACCCTCTCACAGTCTGGGAGCCCTCAGGAAATGTCCCACTGATGCCTTAAGAGCGGGCATAAGCTGGCAGTCAGACATCCTTAGTGCAGCCATGAAGGCGGGAGAGGCTTCCACCACTGCCGCTGCACTCGCCAGCCATGAGCCCAGCTTCTGGCTGAGTGACACTCCCCCTGTGGGACCACACTGACCACCAGGGGGCAGCTCCTGCATTGAGCATGTGCCCTCTGGTGGTCAGTGCACATCATAGCGACCAGTTGTGCCGCCGTTTGGTTGATTTGCATATTAGCCTCTTATTATATAGGACTAGAGGCCTGGTACACAAAATTCGTGCATAGGGGTGTGTGTCCCTCAACCCAGCCTGCACTCTATCCAATCTGGGACCCCCTTCAAGGATGCCCAACTGCTTATTTAGGCCTGATCCCTGCAGGCTTGATCGCTACCAACTACCCTCCCTTGCAGGCCTGGTCCCTCCCAATTGTCCTCCCCTGCTGGCCATCTTGTGGTAGCCATCTTGTATCCACATGGGGGCAGTCATCTTTGACCAAATGGGGGCAGCTATCTTGTGTGTTGGAGTGATGGTCAATTTGCATATTATCCTTTTATTAGATATGATTAGATAGGATAGAGGTCTGGTAAATGGGAGGGGGCTGGCTGGTTTGCCCTGAATGGTGTGCTGGATCAGGGTGGGGGTTCCCTTGGGGTGTGGGGTGGCCTGGGCAAGGGGCCTGTGTTGGTTTGCAGGCTGGCCATGCCCCCCAGTGACCCAAGCAGAGGCCCTGGTATCTGGGATTTATTTATCTTCTATAATTGAAATTTTGTAGCCTTGAGTGGAGGCCAAGGCAGACCAGGGATGTGGAAACTTGACTTCCTCCATCGCCAGGGGAAACTCAAGCCTCCTGCTCTCTCAAGCTCTGTGACTGCTGCCATTTTTGTTGGGATTTATTTATCTTCTATATTTGGAACATTGTAGCCATGAGTGGAGGCCTGGGCCTGCCAGGGCAAGCGGAAAGCTTGGCTTCCTCCATTGCTGGGGAAACCCAAACCGCCTGCTTGCTCTGTGGCCACAGCCATCTTGGTTCGATTAATTTGCATACCTGCTCCTGATTGGCCAGTGGGCATGGCTTGTGGGTATAGCAGAGGTACGGTCAATTTGCATATTACTCTTTTATTAGATAGGACTAGTAACACATGCACAAAATTTGTGTACATTAAAAAGGAATTAATTAGAGGAAATATTTTATTTTTAAAATTTCTTTCTTTTTTCTTTTTTAAAAAAATATATTTAATTGATTTTTTACAGAGGAGAAAGGAGAGGGATAGAAAGCTAGAAACATCGATGAGAGAGAAACATCAACCAGCTGCCTCCTGCACACACACCCTCCCACTGGGGATGTGCCCGTAACCAAGGTACATGCCCTTGACCAGAATCGAACTTGGGACCCTTCATTCCACAGGTCGACGCTCTATCCACTGAGCCAAACTGGTTTCGGCTAGAGGAAATATTTTAATATTGCTATTTACCCTTTCTCTATAATAGAAGTGTCAGAGATGAAAGAAAATTATCAAAATGTATATGAAAATCTTCCCCCTGTCAGAGTCTGGGGTGTGCCATGGGAACCAAAGTCAAGTCCCTGCCTACCCAGGTGCACCTCGAAATTGCACGAGACCCAGACCTGACTGACCCCACTCCCAGTGGGCTAGATACAGACCTGGCCGACTCCACCCCCATCAAGCCCTGCTGGGTGAGGGGTGTGGCCTCAGGTCACCTGGCTTGGTGCTGGGGCAGGGGACATGGCCTCAAATCCCCCAGCCCAGCACTGGGACGGGGGGCGTGGCCTGAGGTCTTCCGTCAAGCCCTGCTGGGTGTAGGGCACACTCTGAGGTCCCTCATCAAAGCCTGCTGGTCAGGAGACTTGGCCTCAGGTTCCCTGGCCTGAGGTCCCCTGTCAAGCCCTGCTGGGCAGGGAGTGCAGCCTGTGGTCCCCCATCAAGCTCCACCAGGCAGGAGATGCAGCCTGAGGTCCCCCGTCAAACCATGCAGTTGGGGGGTGTGGCCTTAGGTCCCATGCTCCAGCCCAGCACCACTCAACCTCAGGTCGCTGCTGATTGCTCCTTAAGGCTCATGACAGGAACTCAGTCTCCGCTGTGGGTGCAGCCATCTTGTTACAGCATGATGGCTAATTTGCATATTCCCTCTTTATTAGATAGGCTATCTATTTTATTTATTTATTTATTTATTTATTTATTTATTTATTTATTTATTTATTTTTACTGATTTCAGAAAGGAAGGGAAAGGGAAAGAGATGGAACCATCAATGATGAGACAGAATCATTGATTGTCTGCCTCCTGCACACCCCCAACTGGGGATCAAGCCCACAACCTGGACATATATCCTTGACTGGAATTGAACCTAGGACCCCTCAGTCTGCAGACCAATGCTCTATCCACTGGGCCAAACTGGCTAGGGTTTGTTTATTTATTTACTTAAATATTTTTATTAATTTCAGAGAGGAAGGGAAAGGAAGAGATAGAAACATCAGTAATGAGCCGAAACCAGTTTGGCTCAGTGGTAGAGCGTCGGTCTACGGACTGAAGGGTCCTGTGTTCGATTCCGGTCAAGGGCATGTACCTTGGTTGCAGGCACATCCCTGGTAGGGGGTGTGCAAGAGGCAGCTGGTCGATGTTTCTCTCTCATCGATGTTTCTAGCTCTCTCTCTCTCTCCCTTCCTCACTGTAAAATATCAATAAAATATTTTTTTTAAAAGAAACATCAGTAATGAGAATCATTGATCAGCTTCCTCCTGCACACCCGACACTGGGGAATCACACACCTCACACTGGAGATGGAGCCAGCAACCCAGGCATGTGCCCTGACCGGGAATCAACCATGATCTTCTGGTTCATAGGTTGAAGCTCAACCACTGAGCAATGGCAGCTGGGCTCAAACACAGATTTTTTTAAAGAGTTGTGATTATGTGGATTTTTTTTTCATTTTGAAAACAGATGACAAACTAATGGGATCAATAAATACAGTACTGTAGCCTGCCAATGTGGCTCTGTGATTGAGCATCGACCCATGAACCAGGAGGTAAGGGTTCAATTCTGGGTTAGGGCATATGCCTAGGTTGCAGGCTTGAATCCCAGTAGGGGGATGTGGAGGAGGCAGCTAATCAATGATTCTCCCTCATCATTGATGTTTCTATCTCTCTATCCTTCTCCCTTCCTCTCTCTGGAATTAATAAAGACATATGTAAGAAATAAATATGACCCTAGCCTGTTTGGCTCAGCGGATAGAGTGCTGGCCTGTGGACTAAACTTTACTCACTAAAGGATCCCAAAGGAACATGCCTGGGTTGCGGCTGATCCCCTCCCATCCCCCAATAGGGGACGTGCAAGAGGCAGCCAATCAATGATTTTCTCTCATCATTGATGTTTCTCTCTATCTCTCTCCCTTCTCTCTGAAATCAATAAAAAATATATTTTTGATGTTTTCTTCTTTTTTTATTTTTTATTAATGTATTATATTGTGTACATATCTTACCATTGCCCCCCACCACCTCCCATTCATGCCCTCCCTCCCCAGAGTTCTGTGTTCGTTGGTTGTATTCATGCATACCAGTCCTTAGGTTGTTCTCTTATCTCCCCCCAGGTCTCCTTCCCCTCCCTGCTGTCGTTTGACAATCTGCTTGTTTTATGGTGGCTATCTCAGGACCACACGAATAGAGTCCGCTCCTCCTCTGGTTCTCACTGCCCCTCCCCCTGGGTCCCACTGCTTCCCCTGGGACACGCGGCTCACCCGGGGCACACGGCGCCCTGGGACACATGGCTCACTCGGGGCACACAGCCCCCTGGGACACACGACTCACCCGGGGCACAGGGCCCCCTGGGACACATGGCTCTCCAGGGGCACACAGCCCCCTGGACATATATGGCTCACCCAGGGTACACGACCCCTCTTGGGCGTTGGGGTCGCGTATTGGAGGGGCCACGCTAGCTCCTTGCTAGCATGGCAGGCAGGCTGGGACGGCTGCAGGCGGGCTGAAATGGCTGCAGGCGGTTAGACCGCCCTCAAAGGTGTCTCGTTCGGTGCGGAAGCGGAGCAGCTGCGAACGCGGAGGCTAAGTTCTGAGGCAGCCCACTCTCTGAGCCCAGGGCGTAGTGAGCTCTGCTCTCGGTGGATTTCCTTTATTTGCAGCAGCGGTGGCGGGTGGCGGTGGCCGGTGTGGCAGCGACGGTCTCTTCTGTGGTTCAATTTCCACTGTAGTTTTAAAGTTCACATGGCGGCAGTGACGGGAGCTTTGGCCTGGCGATTTGGCGGCTAAGGGAGGACTCGCCTGGGCCGCTAACGGAAGGTGCCGTGCCAGCTCCTCACCAGCACGGCGGGTGTGCTGGGAAGGTTGTGGGCGGGCTGAGATGGCTGCGGGCAGAGAGTCCCCCCTCAATGGTGTCTCCTTTGGTGCGGAAGCAGAGCTGCTGTGGACGCAGAGGCTAAGTTCTGAAGCCATACTCTCTCTGAGCCAGGGGTGTAGTGAGCTCTGATTTTGGTGGATTCCCATTCACGGGGGCAGCGGCAGGTGTGGCAGCGACAGTAGCTCCTGTGTCTCAATTTCCCCTGTAGTATTAAAATCCACATGGCAGTAGTGGCATAAGCTTTGGAGCCGACTGCTAGCGGTGGCAGCGGAAAGACTCGCCGGGGCGCAAAGGGAAGGCGCTGCGCCAGCTCCCCACCAGTAAGGTGCGTGTGGAGACTGGGCCCAGCTGGACACAGGCCGGGAGACACCGCGACACCTCTTCTTCCTCTGTGAAATCAACCTCGGGATGGTTGTGGGCAGGCACCGAAGGTCCCATATCAGCTCCCTGGTTCCTATGGCCGGTGGGCTGGCCCAGTCCTTGGGCCCCAAGGCGGAGCGAGGTCTGGCTTCCCTCATTCCCGGTGGCAGCGTCTCCGGCAGATCCCGTTTCGCCGTAGTTTTAAACTCCACATGGCAGCAGTGGCGTCCTGCTTTGTGTCTAGTTGTAGCCCTCCCATTTCTGGGCCGAGCTGGCTGCGGGCAGGGAGACGCTGCGCCCGGTCCTCTCCAGCACAGTGGGCAGGCTGGGATGGCTGCGGGCCAGGATGGCTGTGGGCAGGGAGGTTGCACTCCCGGGCTTCTCATCCATGCAGGAGCCGAAGGCGCAGCGGAGGCCCGCATCAGCTCCCATGGCGGCTGGCAGGGCTGGCCCACTCCCTGGGCCCCGGGGCGGAGCAAGGTCTGGCTTCCCTCATTCCAGGCGGCAGCGGCTCCGGCAGGTCCAGTTTCACCGTGGTTTTAAACTCCACATGGCAGCAGTGGCGTCCTGCTTGGTGTCTAGTTGTAGCGTTCCCATTTCGCCAGCTTTCCTGTGGGTCTGGTGCGATCCCTTTCGATTTTATCTGTTGTTTTTTTCCAAATTGTTGAGGAGGTTTCGGCTTAGGAGACTTCCTAGGCCGCCATCTTGTTTCGGTCTCCAAAAATATATTTCAAAAAAATAAACACAGTACTGTAAACATAAACATAAATAAATAAATAATAAAACAACTGTGATTAATATGTCCATGAAATCAAATGACCGGCAGAAAACTAGAAACTATAAAAAAGACTCACTTGGATCTACTTAACTGAAAAAAATACAATAAGTTAAAATAAAGAACTTACAAGATCAGACATAAAAAGGGAAATAACTGGCCCTGCAATGGTGGCTCAGGGGTTGAGCTTCAACCTGTGAACCAGGAGGCCACAGTTCAGTTCCCAATCAGGGCACAGGCCTGGGTTGCAGGCTCCATCCCCAATAGGGAGCATGCAGGAGGCAGCTAACAATGATTCTCATCATTGCTGTTTCTATATTTCTCTCCCTCTTCTTCCTCTGTGAAATCAATAAAAATACTTTTAAAAGGAAAGAATCAAAGATAATTAACTTCACTTTTGTCGAAAAAAGCAAGAGCTAAAACAAACAAAAAACTGCATTCATAACTGTGATAAATAATTTCATGTGTCAACTTGGAGGTTGTTTCTGGATGAGAATAACATTTAGATCAGTGAGTTTTGAGTAAAGCAGGTTGCTCTCCATGTTGTGGGTGAGCCTCATCCAATCACTTGAAGGCCCCAAGCTCAGCGCCTCCAGATTCATTAGCACCAAGGGCGTGTCTGCATGGGAACCGCACCACTGGCCCTCTTGGTGTCCAGCATGCACGCGCACTGCTAATTCTGGATTTACCAACCTACTTAATCATGTGAGCCAACTCCTTATAATAAACCCCTTTCTAAATATATTAAAATGAAATGTATTTTAATAAACACTGCCTTTATAATTATTCAAAATGTGTGTATACCTTTTTGGGGGATACATATACATATCCTTTGGTTCTATTTTTCTGGAGAACTCTGACTAATCTATATATATAAAAGGCTAAGTGACTGACCATACGTCCATCTGACCATCTGACTAACCAACGGTATACATGCCCATAATGGCAATTTAAAAATAAATGTTGACTCGCGCATGTGTGATATAAAGCTCTTGCTGGTGTCCCTTTTGAAAGGGACCTCCTCATTCATTGTAAACAAGATCCCAACAATCCGAATGCCACTAAAATGAAACACATCAGTCCTCTGTTTCCTACATTAGATGCAATGACGTATCCTATTCATTTCCCATCTGGTGAAAAAGGCTGGGGAACGGATATTGCATTAAGACTCAGAGACGGCAGTGTAATCAACAATGATACTAGATGAAATGTAAGGATTCGAGTCACACAAATACAGTATTGTGGATTTCATCGCTCGTTCAGGTCATGTTCAATCCTATTTTAAATGCAGGAAAATTAACTCAACAGTATATTGTTGATTCATATTAAAAACGAGAGCCAATCAGATAAATTTTATTTAAGCAAACCAATCCAAGTTGAGAGTTGAAAAATACAGTAGTTTGATGAATTATCTCACATCTAGATCTGAAAATGACAATGTGCCAATTGGTAAAATGGTAATACTTACGTCATCTTTTGAGGGTAGTCCCAGAAATACGCAGCAGTGATATCAGGATTCTATGGCAATTGTAATGAAATATGGCAAGTCCAATTTATTTGTAACCATGATGTGCAATTCTTTGTCCTAAAAATGAGCACATTCATAAAGTAAATGAAGAAATTTTGGAAATACTCAATGGAGATTTTCATACCTATTTGAGTGATGATTCCATTTATTCAATGGATGATGCCCAAAGGAAAATTTTCCCATAGAATTTCTTAATAGTATTACTCCTTTGGGAATGCCATGTCATAAATTAAAATTGAAAGTAGGTACAGCCCTAACCTCTTTGGCTCAGTAGATAGAGTCGGCCTGCAGACTGAGAGGTCCTAGATTTAACTCCAGTCAAGGGCATGTACCTTGGTTGCAGGCACATCCGCAGTAGGGGTTGTGCAGGAGGCAGCTGGTCGATGTTTCTCTCTCATTGATGTTTCTAGCTCTCTATCCCTCTCCCTTCCTCTCTGTAAAAACATCAATAAAATATTTTTTAAAAAGATAACCATCTAACTAATTGAAGCTGAAGTATTAACAGGATTTGCAGAGGAAGAGGTTGTTCTGATTCCAAGGACTGATTTGTCCCCGTCTGCCTCCCATTTAAATTGATATGATGACAGTTTCCCATGATGCCAGCACTTGCGATGACTATTAATAAATCACAAGGACAAAGTCTAGATAGAGTAGGAATATTTCTACCAGGAAGCGTTTTTGGACATGGTCAGTTTTATGTTGCTTTCTCCCGAGTTCGAAGAGTGTGTGACATTAAAGTTGTAAATACTTTATCACAAGGAAAATTAGTCAAGCACTCTGAAAGTGTTTTCATTCTTAATGTGGTATACAGGGAGATATTAATCCATTTATCAGTTCATTGTTTTAATCAATGTTTTATATCATGTTTTTGTTGTTATAGCATCATGTTATTATTTATTTATTAATATTATTTTCATATACATTTTACTAATTTTATTTCATCTCTGACACTTCTATTATAGATAAAGGGTGAATAGAGATATTAAATATTTCTTCTAATTAATTGCCTTTCAGTGTGCACAAATCCGTACACCAGGCCACTAGTACAATAATTTAGAAGGAACATTATAGGTGATATTCTTCCTCTTTATAAAATCAATAAATTAAAATTTAAAAAGACTAAAACATTTAGCTTGTTTTTTTAAAAATAAATCTTTATTGCTCAGATTATTACAATTGTTTCTCCTTTTTCTCCCCCAAAGCTCCCTACCACCCAGTTCCCATCCTACCTTCTGCCCTCCCCCCTCCCCCCCACATTGTCCTCATCCATTGGTCATACGATTTTAATCCAGTCTCTTACTGCACCCCCACCCCTCTATCCCCCTGATAATTATCAGTGCACTCCCTTTCTTTGCCCCTGATTCTATTATATTCACCAGTTTATTCTGTTCCTCAGATTTTCTTTCTTTCTCCTCTCCCCACCCCCGTATTTGAATTTCAAGTGGGACACCCTCTCCCATTTGTTTTTATAGGGAAATACAACAAAGTGTTCTGTAGCAAATGGGTGCAGACTGTCCAAATTTCTCAGGACCACACGAATAGAATCCACTCTTTCTCTGGTTCACACCGCCCCTCCCGGTCACACGGCTCCTCTGAGTCACCCTGCTGCCCCGGGTCCCACCGCTCCCCCGGGTTACACGGCTCCTCTGGGTCACACAGTTCCTCCGGGTTATACGGCTCCTCCAGGTCACACCACTCCTCCGGGTCACACGGCTCCCCCGGGTCACACCGCTCCTCCAAGTCCACTGATCGATGTTTTCTTATCCTGGATCCCCTGGGGCCCGGACCCACTGCTGCCAGTGAGCAGGAGGACGATGAGGGGGAAGAATGGGGAGGCTCCGGCCGCCTCCGCCAGAGTATCCTCCGCCACTCCCATTTCACACGTTCAGGCTTTCAGAGTCCCCCGGGTTTAGGTGTTTAGAGTCCCAGGCCGCAAAGAATGTTCTTGGTACAACCTCTCAGTCCTCCATCACGCTCCACAAGTAGGTCTGCTCTGCCTTGGCGCTGGCTCTTGGGGGCTCGGCGGAGGCTCTGGCCAGGCTCAGAGCCAGGGGACAACGGGCGATGGGCTCACTCGGGCCAAGAGTGGAAGGCACGGCGAGGCCCGGTGCTCCATTTAGCTTGTTGTAGAGATAATTCAATGAAATATAAACAAACTACAATACAGTATATCAAAGACAGATTGAAAAGCTAGCATTGTCATCCCTCTCTGACACCAGCACTGCCCATTGCTCTCCGAGTTCCATCCCAAGGAGAAGGTGGATAACTAAAGAGAACTTTGTTTATTTTTAAAATATATTTTTATTAATTTCAGAGAGAAAGGGAGCGGGAGAGAGAGAAAGATAGAAACATTAATGATGAGAGAGAATTGTTGATTGGCTGCCTCCTGCATGTCCCCTACCAGGGGTTGAGCACCACAACCCAGGCATGTGCCTTGACCGGGAATGGAACCTGGGACCCTTCAGTCTGCTGGCCAAGACTTTATCCACTGAGTCAAACCAGGTAGGACAAAAGAAATCTTTATACCATGGCTCTGAGAAAGCAGATTTCCAACAAATCAACTGGTGGTACAAAGCCGCTCACAGAATGGGCCCTCTACTGGAGGGGTGAAGAAACCTCATTTTTATAGGTCTGGAACCTCAGCACTCCCTAAAATTAGATGTTATCAGAAGTCCACTGAACTTCTGACTCTAGAACCTCCCTTCCAGCATCTGGTGTGACAAATTGCTCAGGACTTCAAACAGACCTGTGCTTCCGGAGGGCAGCTTTTCACAGGAGCAGGAGGCCTATCCGGTTGGCCTTTTTGAAGACACCAGCCTGTGTCGTGCCAAATGGCATTCAGCTAACACACCAGATATGTGAAGATTGTGTTTAAGAATCCAGTATGATGCCCTCGCTGATTTGGCTGAGTGGTAGAGTGTCAGCCTGTGGACCAAAGGGTCCTGGGTTCCATTCTGGTCAAGGACACGTGCCTCAGTTGCAGGCACGTGCCCTGGCACAGGCCCTGGTCAGGACTCATGCAAGAGGCAACCAATAGATGTATCTGTCTTTCCCTATGTCTTCCACTCTCCCTAAAAATCAATGGAAAAATAACCTCAGGTGAAAATTTAAAAAAAAAAGAAAAGAATCACTATAATGCCCAGCTGTGTGACTCAGTGGAGCATTGACCTATGAACCAAGAGGTCACTGGTTTGATACCTAGTGAGGGCACATGCCTGAGTTTGGGGCTGGATCCCCAGTAGGGGGCATACAGGAGGCAACTTATCAATGATTCTCTCTCATCATTGATGTTTCTATTCCTCTCTCTCCCTTCCTCTCTCTAAAAAAAAAAAAAATACTATATAATAGAGGTATTATACAAATTGACCCTCATTCCCTCACACAAGATGGCCACCACAAGATGGCCAGCAGGGGAGGGCAGCTGTGGGCAATCGGGCCAACAGGAGAGGGCAGTTAGGGGTGACCAGGCTGGCAGGGGAAGGCAGTTGGGGGCAACAAGGCAGGCAAGGGAGGGCAATTTGGGGGGACCAGGCCTGCAGGGGAGGGCAGTTGGGGGTGATTGGGCTGGCAGGGGAGTGGTTAGGAGGTGATCAGGCTGGCAGGCAGGCGAGCAGTTGGGAGCCAGCAATCCAGGATTGTGAGAAGGATGTCCAACTGCCAGTTTAAACCAACAGTGGGATATCCCCTGAGGAGTCCCAGATTGGAGAGGGTGCAGGCTGGGCTGAGGGACACCCGCCTCCCCTGTGCACAAATTTCATGCACTGTAAATAAATAAAAATATAAACATATGTTTTAAAAAAGAAATTTACTATGATGATTACTCTGGCTGATGTGAATTGCTTGGTTGGCATCCCCCAGTAGACTGAGGAGTTCCTGGTTTTATTCCCAGTCAGGGCACCTGCCCAGGTTGCAGGCTTGGTCCCCAGTAGGGGGCGTGGATGAGACAACTGATCAATGATTCTCTCATCATTGATGTTTCTATCCCTCTCTTCTTTCCCTTCTCTGAAATCAATTTAAAAAACATATAGAGAACAAGATGGCGGCGTTAGGTAAACACTCCTAAATGGCTGCCGGGCACAACAAGTCCAAGGGAAAACAACTATAAAACAAACATCTATTTCCCAAGAACCAAACGAAAGCTGGCTGACAGGAAGCCCTACATCTAGACTGAAACGAAAGAGGAGAATCCAGGACACAAGTGCTGAAAAACTTAAGTAGGGAGGGCGTGGACACGATAAGGGCTGGCGGTGGATCCAGGCTGCCGAAGGGAGGTGCTTTCTTCAACCCAAGGAGCACCCGATCTCTCTGAAACCCAGTTTCTAGGGAGGGGCTAGCCGCTAGACTGCCTGCCATCGGGTCAGAAAGTGAGGCAAGTTGCTTACAGAAATGGGATTGTTTACTGTGCTGTGGTGCAAGACATGGGGAAAAGCGGGGTCGCCATCGGAGAGACAGTGGACCAGCAGCCATCGCTGTTGGCCACGCCCCAGCCTAGTGATGCCCTGAGACTCCGCCCCTCACAACACATCCTAGCTACAAGCATTGGACTTTGCATATAAATGGCCCTCTCTGTTGCAGTTTAACAAAAATTGCATCCTGGGGCAAACAGATACAAGGAGGACAGGACTGTGGTTCACGCTATAGCTTCTGCAACAGTACTGGCCTCAGACAGTAGCTGAACTGTACTTCATTGAGACTCAGAAACCAGAGTTCTAGTGCTCAGTTTCAATCCCTCACATCCATAAGTGACCCATTTGGGAGACAGTCTCAGTGAGCACCAAAGCCCCAATGAAACAAGGTGTCTCCAGCGCAGCAGTTCTTCCTTCATAGACACAGCGGATCCTCACAGACAATTGGCCTGAAGGTCAATTCCTCAAAGTGTACCAACAGCAATCAAGGCTTAATTACACCAAGACTTTGCACTAAGCCCACAAAGGGATATAGCAAAAGCTACCACCTCAGGTGATTGGGGAAGCTGAGCTACTGACCCCTATAGGTCACCGACCACACAAAGTCAATCCAGGGAGACAGCCAAAATGAGGAAACACAGAAATATGACAGGAATGGGAGAGATGGAGGAGAGTAAGCTACTGGACAACACACAGTTTAGAATCACATTTCTAAGATTACTCAAGAATCTTCTAAAAACCTTTGAGAAACTTGATGAGACCTCCAAGAAGCTTGTTGAGACCTTCAAGAACCTTAATGAGAATACCAAAAAAAATGGAAAAGGACCACACAGAAATTAAGCATACAAAGTCTGAAATAAATAATATACAGAAACCCAACTATAGATCAACATGCCCCCAAGAATCAAACCAAAGAAGTGGAATATAAGAAGGCAAAAATCTCCCAACCAGAGACGCAAAACGAAAGAATCCAAAAGTGTGAGGATAGTGTAAGGAGCCTCCGGGATGGCTTAAAACGTACCAACATCCGGATTTTTAGGGTGCCAGAAGAAGAGAACAAGCAGAATATTGAAGGCTTCATGGAAGAAATAATGACAGAAAACTTTCCATACCTGGTGAAAGAAATAGACTTTAAGTTCAGGAAGCGCACAGGACCCCAAATAGGAGGAATCCAAAGAGGAATACACCAAGACACATCATAATTAAATTTCCAAGAGCAAAAGACAAAGAGAAAACCTTACAAGCAGCAAGAGAAAAACAGCTAGTTGCCTACAAGGGACTACCCATACAACTGTCAGCTGATTTCTCAACAGAAACTATGCAGGTCAGAAGGGAGTGACAAGAAATATTCAAAATAATAAACAACAAGAATTTACAACCAAGATTACTCTACCCAGCAAAGCTATCATTCAGAATTGAAGGTCAGATAAAGAGCTTCACAGACAAGAAAAAGTTAAAGGAGTTCATCAACACCAAACCAGGATTACATGAAATGTTGAAGAATATTCTTTAAGAAGAGGAATAAAAAGAAAAAGGTAAAGGTAAAAAATTATGAACAGCAAAAAGACATCAAATACATCCCTACCAACAAGCGAATCTAAACATCAAGAGAATTAAAAAAAAAAATCTGAAGAACAAAATGGACTGGTGAATATAATAGAATCAGGGACATAGAAAGGGAGTGGATTAACAATTCACAGGGGGAAAGGGGTCTGAGGGGTACGGGAATTGATTGGACGATAATCTTACATCTATGGGTGAAGACAGTGGTGGGGCAAGGGTGTGGGGTGGGGTTGGGAATCAGGTGGAGGGGAGCTGAGAAGGGTTTGGGGGGGAGGAACACCTGTAATAATCTGAACAATAAAGATTTATTTAACATAACATAACATAACATAACATAACATAACATAACAAACAACATAACATAACATAAAATATAAATAGCCCTAACCAATTTGGCTCAGTATATGGAGTGTTGACCTGCAGACTGAAGAGTCCCAGATTCATTTCTGGTCAAGGGCATGTACCTTGGTTGCAGGCACATCACCGAAGTGTGCAGTAAGCAGCTGATCAAAGTTTCTAACTCTGTAACCTTCTCTCTTCCTCTTTATAAAAAAATCAATAAAATTTATTTAGAAAAACACACACACACCATATAAATACAATAAATACAAGAACTCTTGTGCTCACAACTGTAAACCTTTTCCCAACCCTGTATATGCAAACTCTCTGTACTATCTGCTCAATTTAGTTGTGAACCTAAAAAATAATCTATTAAAATTTTTTTTGCCCTAACCAGTTTGGTTCAGTGGCTAGAGCGTCAGCCTGTGGACTGAGAGGTCCCAGGTTCGATTCTGGTCAAGAGCATGTACCTTAATTACGGGCACATCCCCAGGAGCGGGTGTGCAGGAAGCAGCTGATAGATGTTTCTCTCTCATCAATGTTTCTCTCTCCCTCTTCCTCTCTGTAAAAAAATCAATAAAATATATATATTTTTAAATTTTAGGTTCAAAACTTGTCTAATCTATTCAACCTTTAAAGAAAATTATAACCTTAATAGTTATTGAACTGCTTAAACATGCAAATGATTGACTGGAGTGATCTTCCTTTGGTATAACAGGCTCCGTCAAAACTGATGGACAATCCAAATTAGTTGTGCTGTGAATGGGAAACATAGCAACATTCTTGTATCAGAGTAGTAACAGCAAGGACTAATGTAATAGGCCAAAACTGGTTTGGCTCAGAAGATAGTGTCAGTCTGCAGACTGAAAAGTCCCAGGTTCGATTCCAGTCAAGGGCATGTTCTTTGGTTGCAGGGACATCCCCAGTAGGTTGCGTGCTGGAGGCAGCTGATCAATGTTTCTCTCTCATCCATGTTTCTCTCTCCCTTCCTCTCTTTAAAAAATCAATAAAATATACGGTACTTAAAAGTAAAGAACTAACGTAATGGCTCAGAATTCAGTTCAAACCTAGCTGAAGCATTAATACCCCTAATTCCTTGGACAAATTACTGAATCTCTATGAATTACCCATTTATAATATGGGGTTATTTTTAAAATGGAAGTTACCTAAAAAAAATAAAAGTGGCCCTTGCTGGTTTGACTCAGTGGAGAGCGTCAGCCTGCGGACTGAAGGGTCCCAGATTCGATATAGGTCAAGGGCGTGTACCTTGGTTGTGGGCACATCCCCAGTGAGAGGTGTGCAGAAGGCAGCCGATTGGTGTTTCTCATCAATGTTTTTGATTCTCTATCCTTCTCCTTTCCTCTCTGTAAAAAAAATCAGTAATTCTTTTTTCTTTTTAATGTGACCCTTGCTGGTTTGGCTCAGTTGATAAGAGCTTTGGCTTGTGGACTGAAGGGTCCCAAGTTCGATTCCAGTCAAGGGCACGTAACTGGGTTGTGGGCTCAATCCTCAGTAATGGTGCAGGAGGCAGCCAATCAATGATTCTCATCATTGATGTTTCTATCTCCTTCTCCCTTCCTCTCTGAAATCAATAAATTTATTAAAAATAAAAGTGTTCCAAATGTCAGGAGATAAATAAAACCCCAATTTTGTGTTCGAAAAATAACATATATATGATCTCAACTAAGTCCAAAATGTTAATGTTTTAGTGAGTATTATAATTTTATTATTCAAACTTCTACCTTTCAATTTTTCTATAATAAATATCCATTATTTATATTCAGGAAATAAAGTTTTAAAAACCACAGCACAAAAACTGTAGAAAATAATATTTTATTGAAAGTTTTTCAATTAACAATGGAGCAAAAGTACAATTTGACTCAAATCTGCCCAACCAGCCTCAACTGCTATTGAAAGAACTCAAACACACAGGACAGGGTGGGACCCTTAGGCGTCATTTCTGCCAATGTGGCAAAAAAAGGGGGTGGGGGATAGACACAACCAGGCTCCCCTCGCTCTAGGAACTGAGGTGGCAGCCCTGGCTCCTGCTGCAGACAGAACACTGGTGGCCAGGCTCCCATCAGCCTAGAGGGCAAAGGGCCCCTTCTAGCCTCTCCCTTCACCCGCGGCCTGCCTCAGAGAGGCGGCATTTTTACATCTACACCATGTTCTCTCCTAGGTCTTGGGATAGGGACTCACAGTAGAAAGCACACTTTGGTCAGCCCAGGGGTCAGGGGTGAGGGAAAGGCTGTCTGGGAGGTAGAGGAGAAAGGAGGCAGGTAGTCAAGGGACACGGAGTACCAGGCTAGCGCGAAGAGGCAGACTGACAGTGCTTGCAGGGTGCTGGCATTCCACGCCAGCCACTCCAAATGGCATTCCTGGCCGAGTCCACAGGTGGGAGCTGCAGGGCTTTCACAGGCTCAGTCCCGGAACAGGGGCTGGATTCTCTCCCTTTCTCCGCCTATGGTGGCCACTAGGCATTGTGCGTGCGGGTGAATTGGCTTGGATTTCTTTCAGCCAGTCCAGACGGAAGGGCTTGGGCAGGAGGCTGCCTAAGTCACAAAAGCCAGCCAAGAAAACCCGAGAAAGAGGAGCGGTGAGCTTGGAGGGTCAGGGAAAGAGAAGAGCAGAGGAAAGAAGAGCATGACTAGGCACTCAGAGAGCAAACCGGGGGACCAAGGCTCTGCAGACATGGCTGCTGTGTGACCTGGCTTGGTTGTGGAGGGGAAGGAGAGCAGGGTGACGACAGAAGACGGGACTCTAACAACCAAGGACATCCTTCCTGCCACTACCAGGTCTGCCAGCACTGCCGGCCGTTCTCTCACCTACCCACAAATAATTAAGTTAGAAGAGTGACTTTTCCCAATTTAGGGCCCGGGTAGAGAGCGAACCAGGGAATGAGATTGGGGGACAGAACAATTTCAACTGTAACCACAGAACTGCTCTGGAAGAAACCAGTGAGAGATGTCTTTTCCTTCCTCTATCCGAACCTTCAATCACAGGTGCACAAAAGGAACGTAACCTGAGGACAGGACTGAACCTCCCCCAGCCCACGATGTTCAATAAATAGGGGTGGTAGGAGAAGGGGGTGGAAGGGAATGTGTAACTGGAAGATGGGGGTTATAGTTCATCATTCTTCAAAGCTGGCCTCGGTCCTGCAGGCTGCTCCTTCTGCTCAGACTCTGCTGGAGTTGGGGAGATAAAGGAACACAGCGGATGAAGTGGAGTCGCTGGCCCCAGTTCTATGCAGATTATTCCCCCCAGACCCTACTCGGCTTCCAGGCATCCCGACTCCATCCTCACCTGCTCCAGAGCCTTCCAACTCCAGAGGCTCCATGTCTGCTGGCTCAGGTCCTGCTAAGGGAAGGGACAGGTTAGTGTCTGCAGAAAGAAAGAAAGGATTAAAGCAGAGGTTGGCCAACTTTTTCTGTGAAGAGCAGAGAGTAAATATTGTAGGATTTGTAGGCCACACTCAGTCCCTGCATTTTCTTGTTTTTAAAATAATCTCATGGGCTGTCCAGAACCAGGCTGTGCCTGCCCGTTTGCCAAACCCTAGGCTAAGGGATGTCCATATTCCCAGTTTCCCCAACTCACGAGTCTCTTTCTCAGGTTCGGGAATGGGCTTTGCATCTTCAGTCTGGCCTGAAGGAAACCCAGAGTGAAAATGTGATGCCAGAGGGAAAGGAGGCTCTCTTCTGCCCTGGAGCCAGGCGCCCTGCCTCACCTGGTGGGGAGATGGTCCTCTCCCCCTGGTCACTGGCACTGGCATTGAGTGGAGGTTCTGCACGGGTTTCATTCTTATCCTTGGGCTTGGGCCGGGGCTTGGCAAACTTGGCCTTGTTGAGCAGATACTGCACCTCACGGTCCAGGGCCATCATCTTGGCTTCGATGTCTTTGGAAAGCAACACTGGCTTCTCTGTGGTGGGCAGCTTGGCCTGCTCAGCCAGCGTGGCATTCTTCCAGGCCTGTGGGCGAGGCCAGCACAGCTCAGAGCTAACAATAGAGACAGCAGACATCTCTGTCCCAGATGAAATTCACCCACAACTGTCTCAGGTTCTTCCCTGGACCTCCAATCACTGTCACCACTGCCATCAGCCCCACGGGGTAAGCAGATTCCTCAGAATGGCATTCAAGGCTCTCCACGAGGGAGTCGCCAACTACACGTTTCTGGCTCCTATCCTACATTTTGTAGCTCCAGATGAACCACTTGACTGTTCCCTTCTCTCTCTCTTTTTTTAAATGCATTTTTCTTATTGATTTCAGAGAGGAAGGAAGAGGAAGAAATAGGGACATTAATGATGAGAGAGAATCATTGAATGGATGCCTCCTGCACACCCCCTACCAGGGATCGAGCACCACAACCCGGGCATGTGCCCTTGACCCTTCAGTCCGCAGGCCAACTCTGTGCCAAACCAGCCAGGGCTGATCATTCCCTTCTTGTCTCTTCCTTCTGGCTTCTGGTTCAAAAAATGTCCCCACACACCCAGTGTCTTCACGTGGCAAGTCCTCCTCACCCATCCAAACCCCAGCTCACGCCCTCGCTCCTCAAGCAATCCTACACCCTCACAGGGATGGCTCTGTTCTCCTCCAGTTTGACCACTCCTGGCTCTAACCCTTGTTGAGGGCAATCAGGCTGACCTCAATTAAACATCTTTGCCTTTCCAACTAGCTGCTAGGCCAAGGGGAGAGGCTGCCGAGTCCGCACCTCTCTGCGCCCGGTGCTGCCTAGACAGTACTCTGCCAGGGAAGCAGCCCGTTAGTATTTACTCAGGAATTACCCAGGTCTCATTGATGACTCTCTCTAAGGTGGTCATCTCCACCTCAGTGAAGATCTGGTCCATCTCCGGGATGAGTCGGGCCCCCCTGGAAGCCAGAGGGGAGACAATCAGCTCAGGAGGAAGTGGGGCCTGGGGAGTGGGTGTGGTAATGGGAAACTGGTGGGAAAGAGGTCAGAGGGCTGAATAAGGAAGGACGGACTGAGGAGCTGCTCACTTGAGGAACATGCTGGAATGGTTGAGGAGGTTATCAAGGGCAGAGAGCCGTTCAGGCCACTTCTTACGCTCTTCCACCCGAAAAAACAGCGCTTGGCACAGCTTCCTCAGCTCAGACAGCTTCTCCTTCAGCATCTGATGGAGAGGGGGTGAAAGGATTACAGGAGAGCCCAGAAGCCAGCCTCATCCCCGGCTCTTCTGACCAACTCCGACCGAGGAGACTCCTATCCGCCACTGTATCCGGGGAGACCCCTCACCCCTGTGGTGGCCTCAAAGCCTTCGTCCTCCAGCCAAGTGGAAGTGGCACCGAGTCTCCCGGAGATCTCCTCACGCTGCTCCTCAGTGGACACTTCCTGGTACTCAGGTTGGTACAGCTTATCCTGGGGAGGTGCAGCCAGCAGAGGGCGAGGCTGAGTCAGACCCTCCTGGACACAGGCCCAGGGCAAGCGTGTTGCCCACCCTACCAACCTGGGTCTCAAAGATGAACGCTTCCAAGCTGTTGGCAGCTTGCTCCCGCTCCTGCTTCTCTAGATCTCGGGCTGTCAGGTCCTGAAGTCTGCGGGACAATGGAGAGACAGGCAGAGGAAGAGGCATGCACACGGAGGCACCACTGCGATCCTGCCCGCTGCCAAAGGCACACACCTACATCCCCGCCTACCCCCCAATCCTCCTCACACACACACACACTCAGTCTTGACTTACTTTTGTGCCGAGCGGGCCAGCTCGTCCTCGGACAAATCAGGTAGATCCAGGACAACCAGCTCCACCCCGACCTCCTCGACCATCTTCTGCTTCCGGGAAGGCTTCTGCTTCCTTTCCTCCCCTGGGGCTGGAGGGACTCCCTCAGACCTTACTTCCCCCTTGTCACTTGGCTTCTGTGGAGAGAGATGAAGATGTCAGGACAAGCTCAGGCCCTTCTATCTCCACAGCCAGGGATCCAGGGGAAGAGGAGCAGGCAGAGGTCTGCTCCCTTCACCTCTGGGTCCAGCTGGAGCTTACCTGGGCCTCAGACTTGTCCCCATTTTCTTTGTCTGTAGCCTTTTCTCCCTCAGGGGCCGCATTGCCCTTAGGCTCGGGTGAGGGCGGAGAGGTATCCTCCACCGGGGCCTCTCCTTCCTCCCGGAGCTCCGCTTGCTCTCCAGGCTCATCCTTGCTCCCCTCAGCAAGGCTTTCCTCTTCCTCCTGGGAAGAAGTCACCAGCCACAGAGGACAGTCAGGACCTGGGGAGCAAGACCAGCTTCCCCACACCAGGCCCCGGGGCTCTGAAGGGCTCTCAGCATGCAGACAGCGCAACTGCAGGGAGACAGGCGCTGGCTGGAGGTGAGGGGAGTGGGCTGAGACCGGAGCACAGGGACAGCTCAGATGCAGAGTGGCGTGTGGTTACTTGTCATGGGCTGAGGAGGGAGAGCTATGAAATCCTAGACCGTTGGGATGCTCACTCACTCCCTGTCCCACAGACCAGCTCCCAGGCTCTCCTGGCTCCATTCTGGGCTTACCTGACTGGTGCTGGTACCATTCTCCTTGGTATCTGCTGTGGTGCCACCTCCAAACAGGCTGGAGATGGTGTTGCCAAGTTCTAGGGGTAAGAAAACCCACGGACTCAAAGGGGACCCCAGCAGTGACCCTGCCTCCTCACTCCAGGGCAAGACGTACCCAGCTCCCCAACAGGCACACAAGTATCCGCTCCCCCCCCCCCCCCACACACACACACACACACTCGTGTGCGGGCACATCTTACTGGTCAAAGTCGATTCTTCTTCTGGGCTGTCTTCCACCAGTGTCTCAAACACAGACTCCACCTGAAAACACGGTTCAAGATGAAGAAACACATGTGTTTTTGCCACAAACCTCCTGTCTTGGTAGGTCTGTGATGCACATCCATGACTCCCAGCTGTGCTGGCTTATTCTCCCACCGACCTTCCTCTAAGGGCCCCTGCCCCACTTGGATTATGGGTCCTCTGGAGATAGGTCACAGCTCCCTTTTTGCCCCCGAGCCTGCACTTCACCACTGGACAGCACAATGAGCCACTGTTTCCCACGTTATGCTCAGAAAGAGTTTAGGCCTCAGAACTGTTCTTCAAAACTGGGTTCCTCAGCCACTGTACAGACCCTGACATCTGCAATGCCCATAAGCCTTACAGGCTACAAGGAATGCCACACCACATCTATGATGAATAACTGCATTTAAAGCCAAGATTCATCCACTCAGAAAACCTTCTCATTTTTCATGTTCTAGAAAGGTGGGGGGGTGGGGGGGGGGGGGACCTGGGCCTTGCCGGCACCCCTGTGCGCACCCTGTCCAGGCTGAGCACGCCGCTCTCGTCCAGATTGAAGTGAGCCTTGATGCCCTTGGACTCGTGGCCGGGGTACTTCCTGAAGCTCTCGCCTACGCCTCTGAGCTTCACTGTGGTCAGATTCTGGGAGCCAAACACCCTGGTGGAGAAAAGAGCAGTTCAGGAGAACCCACTCAGTCTGTCTCCAGCTCTGACTACACAGCCTCTGGCACAAGATACTAAGGCCCTCTCCTAGGACACACTCGGGAGAAGACACTTACCCTTATCCCAACCCCAACCCCACAGACTGCTCCCCTTGGGTTAGCCCTGTAGGCCCTAAGCCCTCCCTCCCCAGAAGCTCCATCCTGCTCGCCCCAGCCCTCACCGGAGATCCTCAGCGCCCAGGAAGCCCAGGTCGCCATAGTTGATGTGGAAGTTGAAATCATGGCTGTAGCGGTTAAAGGTGATGACTTTGCGTTGGGGGTAGGGCCCCATCCGGGAGAAAAGAACACGCTTATTGTGCTTCAGGCTGTGAACCCCAGGCTCCTCCTCGACCTCCCTGGTGAACTCAACCTACAGAAAAGGCAGAGGCGGCCCAGGGGAAAAGCCGGGACAAGGGTGGGTGAGAAACACTGGCTGGCAAAAAAGAGAAACAGACTGGAGTGGACAGAAGGGGCACACACAAGGAGCGGGGAAGGGGCTGCCGCCAAGCACTCAGGCTAACTCACCAGGATAGGGTAGAGCACCGCATCCCGGACTATGAACGGCTTCACCTTGAAGGCTTTGCTGAGTGCGGCTGCCTGGTACACGGCCCCCATGGCGGCGGCTTCATCCGCGTTGATGTTCTTCCCCAGCTCCTCCCTGTCAAGTTCCGAGTATCAGGACTCTCTACTCTGTAGCTCCCAGCCTGCCCCTCCTCTCAGCCTTCCAGCTGCTCAGCCCTGCAGTCCCAGCCCTGCACTCACTTGCCCACAGCCTTCAGCAGCACCTCCTGGACTTTGGGGACCCGAGTGGCCCCACCCACCAGGATCACCTGCTCAATCTCATCCTGCAGAGGGAGAAAGAATGTGAGATGGAACAGCAAGTAACAGACTCCTCCTCAGCACTGCCTCTGCTGCTCCCTCCTCCCACCTGCCTCCTGCCCAGGCTCGCCTCCAGCCCCGCTCACCAAGCTCATTTTGGCACTCTGGAGGGCCTGCTGCACGGGCCCAGGCACCCGCTCAAACAAGTCTGCACACAGCTCTTCAAACTCGGCTCTGGTCACCTTTGCCTTGAAGTCCACGTCATCCATGAGGCCCTCAATCTGGAGAGCACAGGAGGGTCAGAGTTCTCACCAAGGCCCCGCTTCCTGGGCAGGCGGGCAGGAGTCAGGGAACGAACTTCCCAAGGATGGCAGGAGGCTTGGGGAGAAGGGCTGGGCCACGCCAGGCACAAGTAGCCTGGCAAGATAGTGGGTCTTCCACGCTGAGTGAGGAACACTGCCCTCAACCCCGACATGTGGGCACCTGTGCCATGTGGTCAGCGTTGGCACTCAGGACAGTTTTGACTCGATTAGCCTCACGCAGCAGCTTGGCCATGGCACGCGGGTTCTCCCTCACGTCCTTCACGCTCTGGCCCTTGCGCTGCTCGTTGAAGAGCCCAGCCAGGTGCTCACGCAGCCGGAGCTCCATCTCCAGGCCTCCCAGAGTGCGGTCAAACCTGCTCAGGAGAAGTAACAGGAGCGAGTGGGAGTGGCTCCCTCGGCCCCCTCCACCCACACAGGGACCTGACTCTTACCCACACGGACACCCTCAGGGACAGACAGTTCACCCGCCCATTCATTCAACTGCATTTACAAGGCATCAACTATGCGCTTGTCTCTGGGATGTAATTGTGAGAAGAAAGAGGGGTTCCTGCAGGCAAGGAGGGTACAGTCCAGCAATCAGATAAACGGGACATTTAAGGAAAGTTCTGTGAAGTGAGCTTAAGCTGGAATCTGAGGGATGGATGCAGTTAACCAGGGAAGAGGAAGAGACATTCTAGACAGGAAACAGCTGAGAGTATGGTCAATCCCAGCGAGGGCCAGTATGGCAGGAGCTCAGAGCAAGAGCTCAGGGTTAGAGACGAGCACCTGGCACAGCCTAATAAGCCAAGGAAAGGTCCGAAGACACCAAAAGGGTTTTGAAGAAACGTGCAGTAATCAGGCTGGCATTCTGGAAAGAGCTCTCTAGCTACAATGTGAAAGAAGAGCTGGAAGGAACCCACTCCAGAAGCAGGCCTTTGGAATGCTACAAGTTAGATGTGATGGGAGCCTCAATTAGGATGGTATTGGTAGAGATGGATGGAAAATGATGGGTTCAAGAAATAAAATGGTGTCAGTGATAAATTATTTAAGTAAACTGAATTGGAAAGACAGCAACTAGACGGAATCTGACACCCTTCATATGGCCTACAGCCTTTGCGTCTTCTTAGAATTCAGTAGGTTCCCTACCTTTCAATCTTCCCAAACTGTCCTCCCCGCCTCCACCCTCCCCTTGCTTTTTGGCAGAAGTACCCTACAGTGATGGACAATGCTTTAACCAGGACAGTGAGGCCACTGCCCCCCCAACCTGAGGGTCTCTCAGCAAGCAGCCTCCTCCCAGAGCCCACCTACCCGACTCCCTGGATCTGTAGCTGGGGCTGCATCCCCGCCTCCTTCGTCTTCACCGTCTGGTAGGTCACGATGGTGCACACAGTGCTGCCTGAGCCCATGTCATAAAACATGATGTTCTAAAGAGACATCAAATCAATTGTCACAGGAACCTCATCTAGCTCCAGGGTACCTGCCTGCTTCCAGGGGGCTGCACAACTCACTACCGTACTAAAGGCCCAGTGACAACACTGCCACCGCTCTACCTGCTGGAGTGGCTCTGGTTGAGCATCGACTTATGAACCAGATCATGGTTCGACTCCCAGTCAGGGTACATGCTGGGCTGTGGGCTCGATCCCTAGTTTGGGGTGTACATGAAGCAGCTGATCAATATATCTTTTTTTAAAAATATATATTTTATTGATTTTTTACAGAGAGGAAGAAAGAGGGATATAGAGTTAGAAACATCGATGAGAGAGAATCATCGATCAGCTGCCTCCTGCACACCCCCTACTGGGGATGTGCCCGCAACCAAGGTACATGCCCAGGACCTTTCAGTCCACAGGCCAACGCTCTATCCACTGAGCCAAACCGGTTTCGGCCAATCAATGTATCTTTCCAGGAGAAGGTGAGGTAGTAAAAGACATAAAGGAAAAGGCCTGGGTCCAGTGACTCAAGAGCCCTCATTGTCCCTTCCTACATGTCTCATTCATCCTTCTCTCTATTCCTCCTTCCATCCTGGGGCGGGTGGTACACACCACTCAGTACCAACAGGTCAGCCATTGATGTTTCTATCTCTCTCCCTCTCTGAAATCAATAAAAATTTTTGTAGTTGAAAAATAAAAAAAATAAAAACCCAATGGCTCCAACTGCTGAGCAGAGCAGGCCTGTGCTAACACGATGCAAGATGTGCCAAGTGGCCTCAGCACAAGTCCCCCTGCAAGTCCGGTCAGAAGATCCTCCACGGCTCACCTGGGCAGTGGTGTTGATATCTTTCCGACGGAAGACCCCATAGCTGAGGGCGGTGGCAGTGTTGTCATTGATGAGTTGCAGCACTTTGAGGCCAGCCATGCGAGCAGCCTGCAGCACAGCTCGGCGCTCGGCCTGATTGAAGAAGGCTGGCACGGTGATCACTGCGTCCTTGATGGGCTGTTCTACAGAGGACAACAGAGCAGGTCCCACCAGCCCCAGCCCTAGGATGAGGGCTGTCCAGTCCTGGAACGATGGACACTTTGGACTGGACGGTCATTCTTTGTGGTGGGGGCTGTCCTGTGCATTGTAGGGTGTTTGGTGGGATCCCTGGCCTCTGATCACTCACTGCCAATGGCAGCTCCCCAGCTGGGTAACCAAAAATGTCTTCAGACAGAGCCAAATGTTCCCTGGAAGACAAAACTGCCCCCATTTGAACCCTAGGGAACTTGGCCACCACTGGCCCCATCTTGGCTGCTCACCTGCAAAGTCTTCAGCCAGGGAACGGGAGTAATTGAGAACCATGCCCAGTATCTCCTCAGGTGAGAACTGCAGCTGTCTGGAGGGGGGGGGGGGGGGGGAGTTAGAGGGAGGACAGCCAGGTGTGAAGGGAAGGCAGCATCTCCAGCAGAACACTCACGGGCTGACTTGGAAGCGCACAGTCTGCCTCTGCGGGTGGAAGCCTAGCTCCTGCTCTGGGAATCGCTTTCTGTAAAGGGCCACGTGGGGGTTACCCTCCTGCTTCCCCAGGAGCTGCTGGAAGTAACGCAGCGTAGCCTTTGGGTTCTTGACGGCCTGAGAGGAAGTAGAAAGGAGCAGAGCATTAGCTCCAAGCCCTCCATTACCTACCTGACATCAGAGCTGGTAAGGGAATGGCCTCGGGTCTGTCACCTCCTCCCCTCTGCTCACCACTCCGGGAAGGGCGTGGGCTGCCTGCTCACCATGCTTGCTGCACTGTCTCCAAAGAATCTTTCATTTTCCTTCAGGGTCACAGTCACCGGGGTTTTCCTCCGGGATTCTCTGAGAAGCAGACATTGGGCCCAGGTGCCCTCAGCAGGGTGTGGCCCAGGAGCCTCACACCCCGAAGTCTGCTGTGGGTACTCAGACACACAGCAGCTTAGAGCCCACACACCCTCTCCCCACCCCAGGCACTGGGGCTGCCTCACTTGTTCAGAACAATTTCCATGGGAACTCCAGGTTTGACGATGGCCACCTTCAGGGACTCGCTGCCCAGGTCCACAGACATCACTGCCAGCATGTCTGAAGGGGAAATCCATTTGTCAATTAGGCCCTCTTTCCCCACCTTCCTAAGGTGCCTCTAATCAAAGCACACCCCTTTCCAGGAGAAGGTGAGGTAGTAAAAAGACCTAATAGAAAAGGCCTGCCCTCATTGCCCCTTCCCACATGTCCCATTCATCCTTCACTCTATTCCTCCTTCCATCCTGGGGCGGGTACACACCACTCAGTGCCAACAGGTCTGCCAAGAGCACAGCCATCAAGGCCCAACCAGCTCGCCTCCTCTGCATCCTGACTGCGGCTGCCATTGCGCCCCTGGGGAGTAGAAAAACAACCTGTAACTGGATGCTCTGAACGAAGGAGACAGAACCTCATCCCAAAACAGCGCGCTTTAAGGTTCACACCTCCTCCATCCCCACCGGGGGCAGAGCAGTCTGCAGCCCTCCTCTCCCTCCTGATGAGGACTAAGCCTCCAGTCACCCCGGAAGTGCCCAAAGACCCAGGTGAAACGGCAAGGACAGGACACGGGGACCGGACACTTCCTAGTGCACAGGCAGTAACGGCCGCTCCACTGCACGGGTCCTGTGTCTGACACCTGGGCTGCGGCCAGAGATCCCCGCCCCAGCTCCCCCACCTCCCACTCCGGCACCTCCCCACACGGGAGCTCCCCGCGGGACGGAAGGCCAGGCCGGGCCTGGAGGAACGGAGAGGTGGTGACTTGGAGGGAGGCTGAGATGCTCGAGGGCCTGTCCATTCCTCCGCATCCCTTCGGGTACTGGCCCGGCCAGCCGCCTACATGGACGCCGTGCGGGGACGTCAGGTGCCTCGCTCAGCGAGTCCGGCGAGCCCGGAGTCCCCTGAAGCCTCACCCGACCAAGCCCGCGGCTCTCGCGGCCGAGAACGGGTCCCCGCCCACCCCTAGGGCGTGGAGGCGCCCAGGACCCCGCCGTGGGAGCCAAGCGCCCCGGCGTCCGTGCGGCCCTCGCTCCCCCTCCCGACCCACTCGCAGAGCCGGCGCGCAGCCTCCCACCCCACCGCCACCCCCACCTCGGCCTTCGCTCCAGCGGGCCCAGCTCCGGGACAAACACGGCGCGGGCGCAACCACGAGGCCGGCAGCGCTCCCCCAGCCCGCGCCCTTCCCCACTCGCCTGGGTTTGCAAACTGTTACATTAGCCACCGACCTCCGGCGGCGTCTCCCGCACCAGCCGCCCGGACGCGGCGCACGCTCATTGGAGCCGTCGGCGCGCCGCCCTGCGCCGCGCGCCAGGCCCCGCCCCCGCCGCCCGCCGCGCGCTCCCATTGGGCCACGTCCTTTGCCCTCCCCGCCGCCGCCGCTCCCCGGACCTCCGCGGCGGCCCTGGCCGAGCCACGCGCTGGCCTACCTGCCTGCCCGCGTGCGGCCTCTGTGGTTATTAGCATCGCCGGAGGGGCGCTCGCCGCCGGCGTACTCAACTGCCCGGCCTGTGGGTGGAAAGCGGGTGGCCGCTTCAGGTTCAGAACCCCTCCGCCACCGTCGTTTCACCGAAAGGGCTGCCGCGGGGGACGAACACCCAAAGATGAGGGCGCACGGGTGTCAGCGCAGGAGTTAGCCTGAGCCCCACGTTGTGAGAGGACGGCTCCAACTCCAGACGCTCCTTCGGAGGCGCGTGGTCCGGCGAGTCCTGCAGGTCGAAGCCGCGGGCAGGGCCCGGCGGCCTCTCGCCGCGTGCGCGTCTCCTCGGCCTACCCCTGATGGGGAAGACGTCCTCAGAGGAGCGGGCTTTTTACGTCTCGTCTCCCCGGCCTGGACGCCTGACCTTCCTCCACTGAAGCCTCCCGAGAACCTGCTGTGCGGCCCGGACTCGTCTAAGGAACTTTATTTGTTCCTTTCCCTGCATTTTTCGTGTTCTTAGGGAGAGAGTAGTCTGGTGCCAAGGCTTAGAAGATAATTCTCCTGCAGTGCCAGGGACAGGTATAGTTTTCTCCCCTTCGATGGTGCAGTCTTCAGGTAGAAATAAGGAGAAATTTGCTTAATTTTTAAAATTGATTTCAAAGAAGGGAGAGAGTGAGAGAAACATTAATAATGAGAGAAGCATTGATCTGCCTCCTGCACGCCCCCTAATGTCCCCAAGCTCACAACCCAGGCATGTGCCCTTGACCAGAATCGAACCCGGAACCCTTCAGTCCACAGGCTGATGCTCTATCCACTGAGCCAAACCGGCTAGGGCTCACTTAAATTTTTAACACAACTTAGTTACACAAATACAATCTTGAAAAAGACTCGGATACTCCAGATAAAGCGAAATCCCTTTGATACCATCCGCAACCTATCTCTCTGGAGATGTATGCCTATTATCAGTAGTGTGTAGCCTCCAAGACCTTTTTCCTCTCCTTTTACATACAGACAATGTCTCTTGAAACATTTAGGTATTGTCCTTTTATAAATGATAAAATTTTATACAACTAGGTTGTTTGGAACTTTTGGGGGGTAACTAATAATTATGTAGCATTTCCCATACCTGCATCATTGCTGTTGGCTCAGTGGTTAGAACATTTGATAGTGTGGGTGTTGTTTAGCTATAATGATGGACATATAAGTTGCCGTTTCAGTTCCACAAAGAAATACTTTATTTCTCAATAACTGACTCTGCTTTTGGCCACCTGTCCTGTGCGGGAAGTTCTTTCCATCCATTTCAAACAGTGAGCATTTGAACATTTCTTGGGCCCCTGTGTTCTATGCTGGGACTCCAGAGATGTGACAACCCTGTCCTTTCCTTAGGAGAAGTCAGACTGTCGGGAAACAAGTTCTGTATGTTGATGATTTCATGTAGTAGTTGTTAAAAAACCATTGAATGGCCCTAGCCTATTGCTCAGTGGTTAGGACATCGGTCCTTTGACCGTGTTTGATTCCTAGTCAAGGACACATACCGTACCTTGGTTGCAGGCTCAATCCTCAGGCGCATGTGGAAGGCAACCAATCCATGTGTCTCACAGCTATGTTTCTCCCTGCCCTTCCACTCTCTAAAAATCAATAGAAAAATATCCTCAGGTGAGGATTAACAACAACAACAAACTATTGATTGGCTGCAAACTGGGAGAATAGGAAAGTTAGCTTCCCCTGCTCCTAAGTGGGCTCTCACTCCAGAACGCCGTTGGTGGGAGCACAGCTTTGCTGCTCGAGGACTTTGGCCCGTTTCTGTCCCCCGGGAGGTGGGCAGGTGCAAGTGCTCTGGGGAGTCACCTGTTTTGTTCACTGCCTAGAGAGGAGAATAGCATTTGTAAAAAATAAAAAATAAATAGGGAAATGTTTCATGTAAAACATGTCAACCTGACTTAGGTTGACAGCAGCTGAATCCACTGGTTCTTGTCCAGAATAACTGGTTAATAACACTTGAGGCCTCCACCCCTTCCCCCAGGATGTTCAGAAATCTCGGGAGAAAGTTGCTGTCCTGCAGGGCCTGTGTAAAATGAAATCAGTGGCAAGGGCACATTTGGACATTATTAACCGCGCCTGATGGGCTGGGTTGAGGGTCTGTTGATCAGGGCAAACATCCTCCTGGTCCAGGAGATTTTAAAGAGTTATTGTCACCAGGCAGCTTCGTACTTAGGTTTGTATCCACACATTAGACGTATGTTCACCAGAGACTAACAGTTTTATTCATAACGGCTGGAAATTAAATACTAATGCCCACCAATAGTTGGATGGATAAAGAGTTTCGGTAGATTCACACAATGGAATTCTACATAGCAATGAAAATGAATGGTCTGCTATTACACATGACAACCTAAGTGAATGCACAAACAATATTGAATGAAAGCCAAGAGCCAACGAGTACATACTTTATGTTTCACTTCTCTAAAGTTTAAAAACAGGCAAAATGAAGCTGTAGTGATAGAAATTGGGACAGTGTTTACCTTTGTGGGAAAGGAGTATTCAGAAACTATTGGACAGTTAGGTTGTTTTTTAAATATACTTTATTTTTTACAGAGAGTAAGGGAGAGGGATAGAGAGTTAGAAACATCGATGAGAGAGAAACATCAATCAGCTGCCTCCTGCACATGCCCCACTGGGGATGTGCCCACAACCAAGGTTCATGCCCTTGACCAGAATCGAATCGAACTTGGGACTCTTGAGTCTGCAGGCTGACGTTCTAGCCACTGAGCCAAACTGGTTAAGGCTGGTTGTTTCTTTCTTTTTTTTTTAATATATTTTATTGATTTTTTTTACAGAGAGAGAGAAGGATAGAGAGTTAGAAACATCAATGAGAGAGAAACATCCATCAGCTGCCTCCTGTACCCCCCCCCTATTGGGAATATGCCTGCAACCAAGGTACATGCCCTTGACTGGAATAGAACCTGGGACCCTTCAGTCCGAAGGCCGACGCTCCATCCACTGAGCCAAACCGGTTTCAGCTGGTTGTTTCTTTTTGCTATTATAAAATTGTAATAGACATCTTTATTGACAGGTTTATGCAAATCAATCCATTATAATCTACTTAGGATAAATTCCTAGAAGTGAAAATTCAGGCTTAAATTAATCTTTTAAGCATTTTATACACGCTGCCAAGTTGTTCTCCAGAAAGGCTGGCCAGTATGCACCCCACCAGCAGGGAAGGACAGCCCCTGTACCTTTAACACTGGAAAGGGTTGGTACTATGAATTTGATAGGATATGGGGTGGGGAGTGAGGAGTCAAGGTTTGTGAACATTTCCTGGCCTGCGCTGAATGTATCCAGAACAGAGAGCAAGGCGTTGAAGATGCTTGAATTCTGTGACTTCACGATCCCATAGAAAATTATCCAGGCTTATGAACAAATTTACTAACTTGAATGTTCTAAAAAAAATAATTCAGTTGAGCACCCAGGATACAGGGCTATGGCATTTGACGGGCCTGGATTTCTGAGAACTCCACCACTGCCTGCCATGTGACTCCAGGCAAGCTGTTTAGCCTCCCAGACTTCAGTCCCCACTTCGTTAATAGAGGCATGAAGCAACTTGCTTCACAGGGTTGGTGTGAAAATTAAAGAAACTTAAAGACAGTTTGACTCAAATAAACTCACAACATTTTTTTTTAAATTAAGGGGGTACTGTGCTTAACACAGTGCTGAGACGTCCTAAGCACCAAAAACACATTAGCTAACACTGTTTTTGTTCTTGCAGTGCAACACGTACTCCCACCAAACTCTTCCCGTACCCCTGGGGGTATGCGTACCACACTTTGGGAAACACTGGTCTAGAGCAGTGTTTCCCAAACTTATACTTGACAAGTATACATTCCCAAAAATTCTAGTTTAGCACTTCTTAGTTGGAATTCAGCAATCTGTATTTTAACAACTCCACTAGGTGATTCTCATCATGAGAGAAGTTTGGGAAACACTGCTCTAGAGAAATAAAACTAAAAGTCAGCATTGCAGTGTTAAAAGCTTGGATAAATGCTTTGCCAAGTTCGTGGGGGAATTTTATTTCCTTTTTGTAGGCTGAATTTTTCACAATCAAAAACCAACAAGTTGCTTTTTTCTTCTCTTTTTTATTTTAATACGTTTTTATTGATTCCAGAGAGAGGGAGAGAGCAATAGAAACATCAATTATGAGAATCATTGATTGGCTGCCCACAACCCGGGCATGTGCCCTGACCTGGAATCAAACTTGGACCTCCTTTTATTTTATTATTTTTTTAATATACTTTATTGATTTTTCACAGAGAGGAAGAGAGAGGGATAGAGTTAGAAACATCTATGAGAGTGAATCATCGATCAGCTGCCTCTTGCACACCCCCTACTGGGGATGTGCCCGCAACCAATGTATATGCCTTTGACCAGAATCAAACCAGGGACTTCTCAGTCCAAAGGCTGACGCTCTATCCACTGAGCCAAACCGGTTTTGGCTATTATTATTTTTTAAATATATATTTTATTGATTTTTTACAGAGAGGAAAAGAGAGGGATAGAGAGTTAGAAATATCGATGAGAGAGAATCATCAATCAGCTGCCTCTTGCACACCCCCTACTGGGGATGTGCTAGTAATCAAGGTCATGCCCTTGACCAGAATGAACCTGGGACCTTTCAGTCCGCAGGCCGATGAGATTGGATCCACTGAGCCAAACCAGTTTCGGCTGGACCTCCTTTTAAAATATATATTTAAAAAGTAAAAAATTAATTAAAAATATTTTTTTATTTCAGAGAGGAAGGGAGAGGGAAAGAGAGAGATGAGAGAGAATTATTGATCAGCTGCCTCCTGTACACTGCCTAATGGGGATTGAGCCCACAGCTTGGGCATGTAGTCCTGACTGGAAATTAAACTATGACCTGGTTCATAGGTGGACACTAAGCAGGCACTTTTTTTTCACTGTACCTTTGGGCCATTGGGCTCTCTTAAAACTATAAGACCTCTGAGTTTATTTTAGGTTGATCTCCTGCTCCTAAAGTGGAAACTGCTGTTATCCTCTTTTAGGGGTTAAGAGGAGGAAAAACAGACTTTTCAGTTCTGTAGTCTAGAAAAATGGATTCTACCCAGGGAGCCAAATGGAAACATACACACATACTGATAGCAGATGGAGGAGTGCTCCCACTTGGCTCCATTGGATATGACTGTGGTACTTCACAGAGGAGCAGTTTGCTGAAGGGAGAAAAAAGAAGGGATTGCTAGTCAATTCTTTATATATGTTTTTATTGATTTCAAAGAGAGACATCAATGATGAGAGAGAATCATTGCCTCCTGCACACCACCCCCATCCTCACTGAGGATCGAGCCCACAACCCAGGCATGTGCCCTGCCAGGAATGGAACCCCAACCTCCTGGTTCATAAGTTGACACTCAACCACTGAGCCACACCAGTCAGACACTAGTCAATTCTTTATTCTGAGTTGCGATCTCTAATTTTAAGCTAAAAATTTGAATTGCTTCTGTATCTTTGGACCTTTCAGAACTTGAGTTCTCAGTATACAAGACCTTTAAGTAAATTTGTCCACATGATCATTTACTGTGCAGTGTGTCTGCTTATCTTCCTCACTCCGGAAGGTCCTGGGCTCAGACAAGTGGAACTAAAAGACAGACCCTGGTATATGTCCTGATACGTGGAACCGAGGCTCACACCCCAGCAACAGCCTAACTGAAGGCGAGGGAATGGAAAACCTTGTTCTCCTTCCAAAGAACTTGGATATGTTTGCCCAGATTTGCTTTAACCTCTCTGATCCTCCATTTCTCATCAGAGATAATGATATTCTGCAGATGATTGCTGTGCAGAGACCATGGAAAGTGAGAGCACTTTGTTAGTTACAATTCAGTACATGGAATTAAGGGCTGGTTACTGTCAGTCCATTTTATGTCCCCTATGATGGTGGTAGAGCTCCCTGAAGGACAAGAACCATGTCTTTTTGCCCAACAGGCATGGTTCAGTGGTTTAACATTGACCTATGAACCAGAAGGTCACGGTTCAATTTCTGGTCAGGCATGTGCCCAGGTTGCAGGTTGGATCCTCAGTGTGGGACTTGCAGGAGGCAGCCAATCAGTGATTCTTCTCATCATTGATGTTTCTATCTCTCCCTCTCCCGTCCTCTCTGAAACCAATAAAAAAGCATTTTTAAAAAATAAAGAAAAGTGTGTCAGGGGAGTGCAAAAACAAACTTCACAAACACCATGTGGCCACTTTTTTACATACATACTCTCAAAATGACCGTCAGTTCTGTACATAGCTCCTGTGGTACACAACACCTCAGTTTTCCACGTGGACTGTTGGTTTTGACGGACTTGGGGATTGTGGATGGATGGCCATGGAATAACACTGCAAGTTGTTAGATCACCAGCTCTCAGAGCTGCCACTTGCAGGGTTTTTTGTTAATGTCAAAAAGTTTCATTCAAACCTGTCCCTCACTGTAGGTCTTAGCTCAACTGGCCAAGTCCCAGTCACTCACGTGCAGATTTTTTGCTGTGTTCTGCGTATATCCCATGCCCACCACTACGGAAAGAGGAAGAAAGCCCAGGTTCTTGGGAGTTCTCACCCTATTGGGATTTGCTAGCTTCTTTAAGAAACATATTTTAGCCCTGGCCTATAGCTCAGTTGTTTAAATCATCCTCCTAATACACCAAGGTTTTGGGTTCGATCCCTGATTAGGGAACATATAAGAATCAAGCAATGAGTGCATAAATAAGTAGAACAACAGGTGAACGTATCTCTCTCACTTCTCTCCCCCTCCTCAAAAAGCAAAAAAGAAAAAAGCACACATGTTTTAAATGTGTATTATAAGCCCCACATTCTAACAGAAGAACATGTCCTAACTGGTTTGACTCAATGGATAGAGCATCAGTCTGCGGACTGAAGGGTCCCAAGTTTGATTCCAGTCAAGGGCATGTACCTTGGTTGCAGGCACATCCCAGGTGAGGGGTGTGCAGGAGGCAGCTGACTGATAATTCTCTCTCATTGATGTTTCTTTTTTCTTTTCTTTTTAAAAAATATTTTATTGATATTTTACAGAGAAGAAGGGAGAGAGATAGAGAGCTAGAAACGTTGATGAGAGAGAAACATCGACCGGCTGCCTTTTGCACACCCCCTACCGGGGATGTGCCCGCAACCAAGGTACATGCCCTTGACTGGAATCGAACCCGGGACCTTTCAGTCTGCAGACCGACGCTCTACCACTGAGCCAAACTGGTTTTGGCTCATTGATGTTTCTAACTCTCTATCCCTCTCCCTTCCTCTTTGTAAAAATAAAATAAAAATAAAAATAAAAATAAAAAATCAATAAAATATATTTAAAAATAACAGGGACACAAAAATGAATATATGAAACTGGTTATGGCCGAAACCGGTTTGGCTCAGTGGATAGATCATCGGCCTGCGGACTGAAAGGTCCCGGGTTCAATTCCAGTCAAGGGCATGACCTTGGTTGCGGGCACATTCCCAGTAGAGGGTGTGCAAGAGGCAGCTGATTAATGATTCTCTCTCATCAATGTTTCTAGCTCTCTATCCCTCTCTCTTCCACTCTGTAAAAAATCAATAAAATATATATATTTTTTAAAAAGAAACTGGCTAGGGTGCACAGTCTATATCTGGTGATAGATACAAACTTTTAAAATATACATATATATTTTATTGATATTTTACAGAGAGGAAAGGAGAGAGACAGAGAGCCGGAAACATCGATGAGAGAGAAACATTGATCAGCTGCCTCTTGCACACCCCCCACCGGCGATGTGCCCGCAGCCAAGGTACATGCCCTTGACCGGAATCGAACCTGGAACCTTTCAGTCCGCAGACCGACGCTCTACCACTGAGCAAAACTGGTTTCGGCAATAGATACAAACTTTTAATATTTCTCTTCTTCTACAGTTGAAAAATCAGTTTCATACATATTAGTTCATATGTCTCAAAAGATCTGTTTGTTCTTATGCCAGTACGAGGCTGTTTTAATGGCCTTGTAGTATAGTTTGATATCAAGAATTATGATCCCTCCAACTTTGTTCTTGTTTCTCAAGATTGCTTGAGGCTATTCAGGTTGGTTTATTTTTAGTTCTATATAAATTTTTTGAATACTTGTTCTACATCTGTGAAACATGCCATTGGTATTTTAATAGGAATTGCATTGAATTTATAGATTGCTTTAGGTGGTATGGACATTTTAATGATGTTAGCTTTTCCAATCATAAACACGGCGTATGCTTCCACTTATTTGTATCTTCCTCTATTTTTTCTTCAATGTCCTAAAACTTTTCAAGTACAGGTCTTTTACCTCCTTGGTTAAATTTATTCCTAGGTACTTTATTTTGTATGTTGCAAGAGTAAATGAGGTTGTTTTCTTAATTTCTCTTTCTGATAGTTCATTATCAGTGTATAAAAATACCACCTATATATTTTTTTCTCATCGGAGGACATGTTTTCACTGATTTTTATTTTTATTTATTTTTTAAATATGCTTTATTGATTTTACACTGAGAGGAATTGAGAGGGATAGAGAGTTATCAATGAGAGAGAAACATTGACCGGCTGCCTCTTGCACACCTCCCACGGGAGATGTGCCCGCAACCAAGGTACATGCCCTTGACCAAAATCGAACCTGAGACCTTTCAGTCCGCAGGCCAAGGCTCTATCCACTGAGCCAAACCGGTTTCGGCTGTTCTCACTGATTTTTAGAAAGAGAGGATGGGGGAGAGAGAAGAAGAAACATGGGGATGAGTGTGCCTACTTGTACCAGCCTGATGGGTATGACTGGTTGCCTCCTTTATGCACCGGCCACTGGGATCGAACTCCCAACCTAGGCATGTGCCCCCACTGCAAATCAAACTGGCAACCTTTCGGTGTACAGTACACTCCAACTGAGCCACTGGAGCAGGGAGCCACCGGCTTTTGCATATTTATTCTGTCTAGATATTTCTCATCTTGATCCCTCAATGCCTGGGCTTTTAAAATATTTTTTAAAATTAATTTCAGAGAGGAAGACAGGGAGAGAGACAACGGTGAGATGATCATCCATTGGCGGCCTCCAGCCTCTGACTGGAGATGAAACTGCAGCTGGGGAATGTGCCCCGACAGGACACGAACCCACGACCCCCTGGTTCAGAGGTCGACACCCAACCACCGAGCCTCGCCAGCGGGGCAAGGGCCAGCTCTTAGGAGCATTTCAGCCAGTCCAGTTTCAGGCTACAAACCGTCAAGTGCCGAGTTTCAAGTGGTGGGCGGGGTGCCCGCCTCCCGCTGCCCCGCCCCCTCCCGCGGACCCTCCTCCTTCTGCGGGCCCGTCCCTCCCGAGGCCCCTCCTCCTTCTGCGGGCCCGTCCCTCCCGCGGCCCCGCCCTCTTCCCGTGGCCCCTCCTCTCGCCAGCAGCCGGAAGCTTTCACTGGGCTCAGAAGGGCCCGGGCCTCCAGGAAGCTCCGAGTCATGTGATTCTGGGCGCCTCTCACGTGATCTACGAGTGGAAGCCGGGATCTTGGGCCAAGATGGCGGCCTACTTGCAGTGGCGGCGTTTCGTTTTCTTCGACAAGGAGGTGGTGAAGGAACCGCTGGGCAGTGATGGGCCCGCTCCCGGGCCCGCGCTTACTTCTGGGCCGGCTGCTTCCAAGTTCCTCTGCCTCCCTCCTGGTATCACTGTCTGCGACTCAGGCCGAGGGAGCCTTGTCTTTGGAGATATCCTTCACCCGGCGCTGTCGTCCCTTCTCGGACCCCCGAGAAGACCCCGCTGGGACAGAATCGGCCCCTCCGAGTGTTCGTGCCACGTGCCCCTTCCTGTAGATGGGCGCCCGGTGCCGTCGGTGGTCTGAGGGCAGGAAGGCCATTCTCTAACTTGCCAACTGAGTCGTCCTTGGCAATCGTTTAAACTCCCCAGGCTTCAATTTTCTTATCTGTAAAAGGGTATGAAAGGCCAATGTGCAGTAGAGTTATTTTAAGACCAAAAGAAAAGGTGCAAGTTGGTTTTAAAAGAAGAATATGTAAGGGGTCCCTATCTCCCTGCCCGGTATTGGAGTGACAAGGTAAATGAGACCAGGAGTTTGCTGCTTTGTTCTTCACATTGCTGCCTGTACACCCTGGTCTCTTACTCTTTTAAAGATAAGGAAGCCCAGGAGATAAGATGGGCAAGTCCATGAAAATTTAAAGAGCTGCATGTATGTTAGTTATCTGGGTTCTGGCCTAAATGTCAGTCTCTCTCCTTGGAAAGGAGGCTCCTTGACTGTTCTGCACATATGGAAGGTCAGGTCTGGTTCTTGTCCCGCTCCCTCCAGCTTACCGGCTTCCAAGCCTACAAACTACGGGTGACACACCTGTACCAACTGAAGCAGCACAACATTCTGGCATCTGTTGGCGAGGATGAGCAGGGCATCAACCCCCTGGTGAGTCCTGGGAAGGTAACGGGAAAGACCCAGGCGCCTGGGAATGTTTGTTTGTTGGAGGGTGATTAGCATTCATCCATCTGAGGTCTGCCAACAGGTCAAAATCTGGAACCTCGAGAAGAGAGATGGTGGCAATCCACTCTGTACTCGAATCTTCCCTGCCATCCCAGGAACAGAGCCCACTGTTGTATCCTGTTTGAGTGTCCATGAAAATCTCAATTTTATGGCCATTGGTAAGCAGAAAGAGGGCAAAGCTAAAGCTCCAGGATTCTTTGTAGATGTTTTTCAGAGTTGCTTCTGCAGCTCTTATTGTTTTCATCGGACCACCTTGTTCTGAGATATTAGAGTTTAGAATAGAAAAGTTTTGTTCTTGAAAATGAGTCAGTGAGTAACTATCATCTCCATGTTAGCCATTGGAGAAGTTGGGTATGGAGAAAAATCTCACTTCTAATGAGTGCTTCAAATGGTCATTTCCCCTCTGTGCTTCCTGTTCTTGTACAGGTTTCACAGATGGCAGTGTTACCTTGAACAAAGGAGACATCACTCGGGACCGGCATAGCAAGACCCAGATTTTGCACAAGGGCAACTATCCTGTGACTGGGCTGGCCTTTCGCCAAGCGGGAAAGACCACTCACTTGTTTGTTGTGACAACAGAAAATGTTCAGGTATGACCAGGACCTCCACTGTTAGGAGCAAGTGCGAAAGGCTTCTTTCCCCGTTGCTTAGGGAGCCAGCTTAGGCACTGACAGGAGAGGCGGGATTCTTACATTTGTCGTCACATAGCCTGGAATCTTTTGCTGAACTTTCTTCATTTGAGAGAGTAGGAAGAGGTAGAGTTAGGAAAAGAACTCTGAGCTTGTAAGAAAAGACCTGAATTTTTTTCTAACTTGTGAAGTGACATTGGACAAGTTGCTTTATTTCCCTGGATCCTTTGCTCCTAATTTATAACAGCCTACTCTCAGGAATAGTCTTTTGATAAAATAGTAAAAGATTATTGTATTTCTCTTACTTGCATAATTCCTGTAATAGGTAGTGACAGTAATACAGGAGAAGGAAGTGTGGTCCCTGCTTATGTATTTGGTAGATGGGTGGTGGCTGACGGAGAAGGCAAGCGACAGGGACGGTCTTAGGGGCTGAGAATTAAAAAGAGAGTTAGTGCGGAGATGGGAATACCTTTGGGAAGGCTTAGATGCCGCCGTCTCAGAGGGTGCCTGATAACCCCTTTCTTACTTCTCGAAGTCCTATATAGTTTCTGGAAAGGACTACCCTCGTGTGGAGCTGGATACCCATGGTTGTGGCCTGCGCTGCTCAGCCCTAAGCGACCCTTCTCAGGACCTGCAGTTCATTGTGGCCGGGGATGAGTGTGTCTACTTGTACCAGCCTGATGAACGTGGGCCGTGCTTCGCTTTTGAGGGCCATAAACTCATTGCTCACTGGTTTCGAGGCTACCTTGTCATTGTCTCCCGTGACCGGAAGGTTTCTCCCAAGTAAGAACTCCAGGGAAAAGGAGAGGGCTGTGCTTGATCCCCAGAATTGACCTGATTCTAAAACCCTACTACCTGGATCCTGTCAGTCTCCTAGTCTCCTCCTTTGGTTTTATGTAGATCGTGCTTATACCTAGGACCAGTTACAATGTTTATACGGAAAAATGTGTTGTGCTGCAGACATTTGTTAAGCAGTCCTGATGCCCTAGAATGTTCCTGAGAATTTTGGACCTGGTATTGATTTTTGTACTCTTTAGTAAAAGTAAATTGGGGCAGAGGAAGGAGGGCTTAAGTAGTAAAAACACTAGGAAGTGCAGGACCCAGAATTTTTTTGTCTGAGCCATCTGGACGGGTCCTCTGCATGATGGAAATAACCCCTCAGATGTTAGCCTGTTCATGCAGTACTAAGCACAATGCTTTACATATGCCAGGTGCTAATTATTTGTTAAACGAATGGGTGTTTAAATATACTTAATTTTTTTATCTGTTATCTGTGTTAGTTATAGGACCTTACAGGGTAAAATCAGATCTGTATGCTCTTTCCTTACGACTGCCAGCACAATGCAGCATGTTATGGGATGAGCTTCTAGAAGGGCCAAGAGGTGATTTGTTCTGAGTGGAAAGGGCAGCTCAAAAGTTGTCACTGGAGCCCTGGCTGGATAGCTCAGTTGGTTAGAGCATCATCCTCATACACCAAGGTTACAGGTTCAATCCCAGTCAGCACATGCAAGAATCAACCAATGAATGCATAAATAAGTAAAACAACAAATTTATGTTTCTGTCTCCATCTCTTCCCCTTTCTCCCTCCCTAAAATCAACCAATAAAAAAAATCAAAGTTGCCACTGGAAAGGAAATAAAGGGGAAGCTGAGGCAGAGAAGGTACAAATGTCTGGTGCTTTTTCTTTCCCACACAGGTCAGAGTTTTCCAATAGGGACTCGCAGAACTCCGACAAGCAGCTTCTCAACATCTATGACCTGTGCAACAAGTTTATCGCCTACAGCGCCGTCTTTGAGGACATAGTGGATGTGCTTGCTGAGTGGGGCTCCCTGTACGTGCTGACGCGGGATGGGCGGGTCCACGCACTGCAGGAGAAGGACACACAGACCAAACTGGAGGCAAGGCCACCAGGGTCCCAGCGCTGGTCATAGGCACCCCGATACTGCTATAGGAACAGGCTCCCAAGACACCTGGGCCAGAGTGTACCTTTCTCTTTGGGTCATAGCCTTGCTCAGCTCCCTTGGGGTAGAGTTACAAGGTAAATGGCCTGGGATAAGGCTATAGAGCAAGCATGTCAGATTTGGCCCACAGGCCAAATGCAGCCCATAACGAATATTTTTGCTGCCCAGCCAATATAACGGTATGTAAGAAACATTTTAATAAAAATTTCTTAATTTTTACAATATCCTGTAATACATGATTATTAATAACAAACTAGAGCTGACTGATGACTATAATCATGTTGCATTCATTTCCCTTACGCGCAGGCGCACCATTTCTCTCTACTAATACTAGTAGCAAATTGAAACTTTAGGTTTTTCTTGCAGCCACATACACTTACACCTTGTTTATTTGGCCTGTGCCAGCCTTTGAGTCTGACAAGCTTGCTCTAGAGGGAAGTAACGGCTAGGAGCCTGAGCTTACTTTCAGGGTCACCTCTCTGCAGAGAGGTAGGAGGTAACCTGATGTTGGTCTGGGGGTATCAAAGGTTTCACCCTGCTTGGGATCTAGGCAGATCAGAACTTCAGGACTGTCTGGCATGTGTGTTGTTCATTCTGGGGAGGAGTCCCTCTGGACTGCATCTATAATTTTCCAATCTCTTCCCAGATGCTGTTCAAGAAGAACCTGTTTGAGATGGCGATTAACCTGGCTAAGAGCCAGCACTTGGACAGTGACGGGTTGGCCCAGATCTTCATGCAGTACGGCGACCATCTCTACAGCAAAGGCAACCACGACGGGGCGGTGCAGCAATATATCCGGTCAGCCACGGGTGCTTAGGGTGTAGCTCTGAGTGCAGAGACAGGCAGCCAGATAGTTTGGCAGCCACCTATTATTTTAAACTGTAGTTTGGCCTTTGTTAATATTCATTTTTACCTAATTCTCCCACACATTCTTTCCTTGATATTAATTCTTGGCATTTCCTGTCCTAATAAGAGGTTTTAAAACCCTTCCTATCTCCTTTCCCAACTTCTCTAGAATTCCTGTTTTCAGCTAACTTTAAGAATTAGTGCTCTGGCCGAAACCGGTTTGGCTCAGTGGATAGAGCGTCAGCCTGCGGACTGAAGGGTCCCGGGTTCGATTCTGGTCAAGGGCATGTGCCTTGGTTGCGTGCACATCCCCAGTGGGGGGTGTGCAGGAGACAGCTGATAGATGATTCTCTCTCATCGATGTTTCTGACTCTCTGTCCCTTTCTCTTCTTCTCTGTAGAAAATCAATAAAATAAATTTTTTATAAAAAAAAGAAAGAAAAAAAAAAGAATTAGTGCTCTGGAGGCGTGTTACTCCTGTGGTCCACAGTCTAGCAGCCTCAATGTCACCTGGGACTTGGTTGGAAATGCAGGCTCTCAGGCCTCTCTGCAGCCCTTTTAAGATTTGCAAGTGCCCTGCTGGTGTGGCTCAGTAGTTAAGCATCGACCCATGAACCAAGAAGTCCCTAATTTGATTCCCAATTAGGGCACATGCCCAGGTTGCTGGCTTGATCTTCGTACAGGGCACGCAGGAGGCAGCTGATAGATATATCTCTCATTGCTGTTTCTGTCTTTTTATCCCTCTTCCTTCCTTTCTCTCAAATCAGTAAAAAAATATTATTTCTTTAAAAAGGAAGCTCTGCAAGTGATTCCTGTGCGTGTGAAAGTATGGAAAGTACACTGATCCCGATGCTTCTTGTGCACGTGTCTCCCTAGAACCATTGGGAAGTTGGAACCGTCATACGTGATCCGCAAGTTTCTGGATGCGCAGCGTATCCACAACCTGACCGCCTACCTGCAGACCCTGCACCGGCAGTCCCTCGCCAATGCCGACCACACCACCCTGTTGCTCAACTGCTACACCAAGCTCAAGGACAGCTTGAGGCTAGAGGAGTTCATCAAGGTGTGGAGGGTGGTGGTGGTGGAGCAGGACGGGTATTCCTTGAGGCTCCCACTGAGCCCGAGGTGGGTCCCCCAGGGCTGGCCCTTCTTCAGCAGGACGTAGGGAGAGGAAAGAGCTGACCTCATTCAGGACCAGGAAGGACCCTCTGTCTATAAACAGGAAGAGAAACGGCGCTCCTGCTAATTCTCTCCTGTCTCCCTTCTTTATGATGCCAGAACTTCCCTCGGTATCTGAGCCCAGGGAGGTAGTAGTCCAGAGGAGTCCCTCTGAGTAGTAGAGGCAGGGAATCGGCCCTCAGAAACTTCCTGAGAGGCAGGGGAGCACGTTTTTTAAGAGCATGGGCTTTATATTATCTTAAGAATCTGGTCTGGAATCTGACACTTATTTCCTCTCCTTTCCCTGACCACTACCTCTCCCGGAGTGATGTTGTCTAATGTTCCTGGCAGACAAAGAGTGAGAGTGAAGTCCACTTTGATGTGGAGACAGCCATCAAGGTTTTGCGACAGGCTGGCTACTACTCCCATGCCCTCTATTTGGCCGAGAACCATGCACACCATGAGTGGTACCTGAAGATCCAGCTAGAGGACATCAAGGTAGGGGAGATTCTTTTTTTCCCTTCAATTTCGTGGAGGTGTTTTTTTGTTAATCCTCACCAGAGGATTTTTTTTTTTAAATTGATTTTTAGGGAGAATGGAAGGGAGAGAGAAAGACAGACATATCCATCAGTGTGAGAGAGACACATCGATTGGTTGCCTTCCGAGCTCAGTGCCCAGGGTGATGCTCTAACCACTGATCACACAGGTCAGGGCAGTAGGGGAGACTCTTGACTCAAAGTTCTGTTCTTTCTGTAGGACATTCTGGAATGATGACAGTGCTTCCTAGTGGGTGAGACAGGAACATGCCCTTACTCTGCTGGCTCTGTTATGTCTCCACAGAATTACCAGGAAGCCCTTAGGTACATTGGCAAGCTGCCTTTTGAGCAGGCAGAGAGCAACATGAAGCGTTATGGCAAGATCCTCATGCACCATATACCAGAGCAGATGACCCAGTTGCTGAAGGGACTCTGTACCAACTATCGACCCAGCCTTGAAGGCCAAGGTGACAGAGAGTCACCAGGCTGCAGGGTGAGGCCCTGGGGGAATGGCTGTGGGACAGCAGGGATCATCTTTGGGGCATCTTAGGTACCAAGCTCACTCACTCCTCCTCTCCCCTCCATTACCATCTTAGGCCAACTCAGAGGAGTTCATTCCCATCTTTGCCAACAATCCACGAGAGCTGAAAGCTTTCCTAGAGCACATGAGTACAGTGCAGCCCAACTCACCACAGGGCATCTACGACACGCTCCTTGAGCTACGACTACAGAACTGGGCCCATGAGAAGGATCCACAGGTGAGGCCTGGTAAAGCTGCAGGAGGTACTGGAAAAAAGACAGTCCTTCCATCTTTTGTGGTTGCTTTGGCTGTCTTCTATAGACCAGTTGCACCTCACCATTGGTATTAAATGGTCCTCAGTAAAAGGAAATTGGACTGGGGGGAAGAGATAATTGACTTGCCTTGCCCCAAGAGGCCTTGTGGGTTTTTCCTTATGTCCAGCAGCTCTCTCCTGCCCCAGGTCAAAGAGAAGCTTCATGCAGAGGCCATCTCCCTCTTGAAGAGTGGCCGCTTCTGCGACGTCTTTGACAAGGCCCTGGTCCTCTGCCAGATGCACGACTTCCAGGATGGGGTCCTGCACCTCTACGAGCAGCGGAAGCTGTAAGAGTTTGGGAAATTTCAGGGAAGGAGGAAGGGTCCAAGTAATTTTCCAGGGATAGCCTCTGAGTGGGCCTGACTTGGCACAGGTACCAGCAGATGATGCACTACTACATGCAGCACGAGCAGTACCGGCAGGTGATCGCAGTGTGTGAGCGCCACGGGGAGCAGGAGCCCTCTCTGTGGGAGCAGGCGCTCAGCTACTTTGCCCGCAAGGAGGAAGACTGCAAGGAGTACGTGGCAGCTGTGCTCAAGCATATTGAGAACAAGAACCTCATGCCACCACTTCTAGGTACTTGGAAGGACAGGGTGGGTGGGTAGGTGCCAACTGCTGAAAATCAGGGGAGCGCTTCAACCCTGTCAGATGGGTACTGCTTGATTTATTGTTTCCTCCTGGACCCCAATCTCAGTGGTGCAGACCCTGGCCCACAACTCCACCGCCACCCTATCTGTCATCCGGGACTACCTGGTCCAGAAACTGCAGAAACAGAGCCAACAGATTGCACAGGACGAGCTCCGGGTACGGCGGTACCGAGAGGAGACCACCCGCATCCGCCAGGAGATCCAGGAGCTCAAGGCGAGGTACTGGCATCTGAACAGCTGGAGGAGTCCAGGGATAACCTTGTCCTTCCCAGGTGTCATTAAATGCTTTTAAAAGACAAAAGATACATGGAGTGTGTTTGAGCATTTCATGCTTGCAGATGTTTTAATGGAGGAATTCCAAAAGAGATTGTTATTTATAGGGCTTTGGAGGATATTATCTAGTTATAGGTACCGTTCTTTCTGTATTTGCTTATCTATAGTTTACATTTTCTAAACACACATTTAAGTTGTGTGGTTAGAAGCCATTCAGAAGTAAAAACTTTGCTTTAGAAAACACAAAAAGGGGCCTGGCCGGTGTGGCTCAGTTGGTTGAGCATCATCCCATGGACCAGGAGGTTGCCTGGTCCGGATTGCGGGCTCAGCTCCCAGTAGGGGGTGTGCAGGAGGCAGCCAGTCAATGTTTTTCTCTCATTGATGTTTCTCTCTCTCCCTGCCCCTCTCTTCCTATCTCTGAAATCAATAAGAACATATTTTCAAAAAGAAATACAAAAGTGCTTAATTTATAATGTATATATAGTAGACATTAATGCCAACTCTTTAAATATTATTTGCCCTTAATATTGTAAAATGTGTATTAGAGAATAATCCCACAAATATTTACTGAGCTCCTATTACGTTCCAAGTACTGTTCTTCTTCTTCTTCTTTTTTTTTTATTTAATATATTTTAATTGATTTCAGAGAGGAAGGAAGATGGAGAGAGAGATGCTCAACCAACAACACAGTGGAGTTTACATTGTAGAGGTAGAGACAGACAGTTAACATATTAAATAAGCAAAATGTTATAGTATGTTAAATGGTGTTAAGTTCAAAGAAGAAAATTGAGGAAAGGGAGTAGGGTAAGGAGTGTGAGTATGTGTGTGTGTGTGTGCATGTGTGTGTGAAAGAGAGAGAGAGAGAATTTCTAAGATTTCTAAGGTGTTTGGGAGAGGCCTCTGAAAGGGTCATATGTCTACTATATATACTTATAAATTAAGCAGTTTTGTATTTCTTTTTGAAAACAGACCTGACAGTTTTGTGGCAGTGGTGAGGCTGACAGAGAAAAGCACCCTGGGTGGTTGGACTTCCTGGGAACATACTGAGACGAACTGCAGGCCCAGCCTGCGGTCTTTGGCCTTTCATAGGTGGTGAGGAGAGCAGGGCATGGAGCGCTCCCTTAGGGACCCAGCCGCCTTCTCTCCGCTTGGCTCTTGGCCTGCCTCACTGTTGGCACCTTTCCTTTCCCTTGCTGCAGTCCAAAGATTTTCCAGAAGACCAAGTGCAGCATCTGCAACAGTGCCTTGGAGTTGCCCTCAGTCCACTTCCTCTGTGGACACTCCTTCCACCAGCACTGCTTCGAGAGTTACTCGGAAAGTGATGCTGACTGCCCCACCTGCCTCCCTGAAAACCGCAAGGTCATGGATATGATCCGGGCCCAGGAACAGAGACGTGATCTCCACGATCAGTTCCAGCACCAGGTAGGAAAGAGTGGCCAGATGAGTACCCACTCAGAGTCGGGAGCACTGCAGAGGAGCTCATTTGAGGAAACTGAGCACTTCAGTTCTGATTCCTACTCTTCTTTCCCACAGCTCAAGTGCTCCAATGACAGCTTCTCTGTGATTGCTGACTACTTCGGCAGAGGCGTTTTCAACAAACTGACACTGCTCACTGACCCTCCTACGACGAGGCTGGCTGGAAGCCTGGAGTCTGGGCTGCAGCGGGACCTGCTTGTGCACTCCAGGAGGGGCACTTGAACAGCCTGGGGTGGGGGGAGAGAGATAGTGGAGGCCCAGGAATATAGGACTGAGAGCTATTGCCTCGGAAATCAGGCAGCCATGTCCTGACCTCTGCTGTGATCTGATGCTACAGCCTTTAGGACTAAAGGGGATTTTTTTTCCTGCCTTCTCTTTGGCCAGCCCACCATTTTTCCTGTTAACATTCTGATCAGCGATGATTATTCAAACCCTGGAGGAGGGCACTTCAACAACCTCCATGCATAGACAATAGCTGCTTTATTCTCCATCCAAGAGCACCATCCTGTGCTGGGGTCCTTGCTCCCAGAGTCTATGGGTAAACGATTTCAGCCCTGGCCGGTGTGCCTGGGTTGGATGTCATCCCTTACACAGAAAGGTTGCTGGTTTGATTCCCAGTCAGGGCACTGGCTGGTTTGGGGTTCATTCCTTGGTAGGGGGTGTGCAGGAGGCAGCCTATCAGATAATGTTTCCCTTCTCTAAAAAAAATCATTTTAAAAACTTTTTTTTTCAAATTGATTTCAGGTTGATAAAGTTACTCTGGGACTTGCTGATGATTCTTTACTGTAGAATTACTTTTCTTCTGCATTCCTAGAGCTCCAGAGCCCGCTTCCTGCAAAGATCTGGTTGGTTTGACTACATCTCATGAGTGGGCGGGGCCTGTGGCATCCAGTAGAGCCCCGCTTACTGGAGACCCGCCACAGAAGATCCCAGGACTGAGGTCCCCCAAACAGTTCTGCTCTGAGTCTGGCTGGCTCTGTGGTTCTTTGGACAAAATACTTAGGTGGGAGGCAGGTTGTGATAAGGAAACTTGGGCCTAAGTCTCTGCCTTCACAGGGTACGCTGGTGCCGTACTCCGCGATGATAAGCAGATAAAAGGGTCTGCAAAGGGGAGCGGCGGGGTTCATCTGGGCGCTCAACTACTGACCAGCACCGCGCGCGGAACAGTGGAGGTGGAAGTAGAAATGAGCAGGTGGAGGCTGGGTTTCAAACCAGGAAGACGGGCAAGAAGTGGCAGTCCGGCCTCAGCTTGACCGAGTAGGGGCGGAACCGCAGGTCCCGTGTCCGTCTCAATCCTAATTCCCGCCCAGGAGAAGCACCGCCCCTCCGAGGGCGGGCGCCGGTAGTGACATAGCCGGGCCGAGCCGGCGCTGCGGGCGGAGGCTCTCCGTGGCGCCCGTGCCCGCCAGCCGGTGCCGCCGGCGTCCCGAGTTCGGAGCCCCGCGCAGAGCCTTCTGCCCGGGCACTGCCATGTCTGCCACCAGCCACACGGCCGCGCCGGTGGTGAGTCCTAAACCCGTGACCCTAAGAACTTCGTATCCGGACTAGAGATGCAGTGATTGGCTTCAGGTTGCCACCCTCTGTCGTCTATTGGTTGGAACTACTGTCCGTCTTCCCCCTCCTGTCCCCGCCCGATAGCTGTTAAAGGGCCGGTAGCTGAGCCGCCCTTGGGAAGGATAGAAGGGGACGGGCGGTGCGGATAGGGTTAAGAATGGAGGAGTCCTCTGCCTGCTGGGGTCTGGGTGGGTATCCTCCAGGGCTGGCACTGACGAGTCTAGATTCAGGTGGCACAGACGAAGAAAGTTCGTGCGCCATAGTAGCGCCCAGACTGAGATCCCTTTCCACGGGCTGGGCCGCGGTGGGTCCCGCCATCTTGAGAAATGTCCCACGTGCATCCAGAGGGGAGAGCACGCCCCGCAGTCTCCGAACTGCACACACACACATCCAGGAGGTGCACCTCCTTTCCTTTTTCCGTCTCAGCAGTCACCAGCCCCAGCCTTCTCCAAACCCCAGCTGCGGCGGGCGGCGGGGTGACCCAGGGGTTGAGCGTAGACCAGATTCCCGGTCAGGACATATGCAGCCAATCAATGATTCTCATCATTGATGTTTGTCTCTCTTCCTCTCCCTTTCTGAAATAACTTTTAAAAAATTTAAAAATGAAAAAGCTGCAACATCCCCCTGGGTCACTACACTGGGGACGGGAGGGAAGCGCCCTGGAGTCTTTCCCCAGCTGCTCCCCGGGAGCTCTGGGCTGGTGCAGACGCAAACTGCAGAGCCGCTGGGGCTGCTGCTGGCCTGAGATAAGAAAGAGAAGGGCAGCTGCTTATCTGCCGCTGTCAGCGTGCTACTGAGTAGAGGATTCCTCGCCACTGCAGACATTCCTGAGCACTGGACTGGGAGTAGAAAAGTCTGGATTCCAGCTCCATCCTTCTGCCCATTTGGAGTGGTGTGACCTTGGACAAGTCACTTCACCCTTGGAAGCCAGGCTTTGCTGTTACAACATGGTCCCAAAGGCTCCTGCCCTGTCTACCTGATGTGTGGCCATAAGATTGAAAGCGGTAGCTCTGTCATATACATGTTAATCAGTTCTGATGGAGTCATTTGACTTGACTGCTGTGTGCAGACTCAATGAACTTGAGGGATTGTTTGAACCTAGCAGTTCTAGGACCTTAGATTTCTTTCTGTGGTTTCCCTTTGACCCAGAATTAGTGGCCATGTTTAGCATTCCATGCCTAGCCTAACTTCTCAGACTCCCCCAGGGCTGGTTTTTGTTTGTTTAATATATTTTTATTGAGTTCAGAGAGGGAAAGAGATAGAACCATCAATGATGAGAGAAACATTGATCACCTGCCTCCTGCACAACCCCCATTCGGGATCAAGCCCAAAACCCCAGGCATGTGCCCTGATGGGTGTTGGGTCGAGGCAGGCAGGGTAGCCCAGAGACATGCCCCTGCCCAGAATTCCTTATACATGGAATAGCCCATACCAATAGTCATTGCAGCCACAACAAAACCTTGGGCTGCCACACGCATGTGGATCAGGTGAAGGGACATTTTAGTGTCTCCCCTGTTCTTCAATTTATATAATCCATATGCCACGATTGCTCCAAAGCCTGCCATTCCAATAGGGACAAATGGTGCCTCTTTAGCTTTTCGCATAAATTTAGATCCTTGACCTTCATCATATGAAGTAAGAGAAACATCTGTGTTGGATGACATGCTGATTGAAGAATCTTCCAAACCCAACGGGACCTCTCCAACTCCGGCCGGCTTCTGCTTTCTCTGACTCTCTCCGGCCTTTTGGCCTCCTCCGGCCCCAGGGAGTAGTGGGGGGACGCCCCCATGAACCCTCGGGTCCCGGACTCTAGATTTCAAATTGGGCAAACTCGGGACTTAACATCCTCGCCTGACCTCAGTTCAGCCAGGAAGTCGCCTATGGGTTCCGAGCACCAAGCTCTCCCACTCTCTCTGCCTCTTCTGCTCTGACTTCTCCTATCCTCTCTGCTTTCGGACCCAGCCGCCCCCTCCCCTTCCCCTCCCCGCCGCTTCCCCGCGGCCCCTGCCTGCCTCGACCCAACAATGGGGAATTGAACCATGACCTGCTTCATAGGTCGATGCTCAACCAGTGAGCCATGCTGGCTAGCCAGAGTTTGTTATTTAGAGAAGAGATAGAAATGTAATATACTGCAGTCCAAGACCAACTAGCTGTCACCTACCTCAGTGCCCGCCTAGTCAAAGAGCTCCCTGGCCTAAAGATTCCAGAACAGGGAAAGTTGAAAGTATTGCCGAAACCGGTTTGGCTCAGTGGATAGAGTGTCGGCCTGAGGACTGAAAGGTCCCGGGTTCAATTCTGGTCAAGGGCATGTACCTTGGTTGTGGGCACATCCGCAGTAGGGAGTGTGCAAGAGGCAGCCGATCGATGATTCTCTCGATGTTTCTAACTCTATCCCTCTCTCTTCCTCTCTGTAAAAAATCAATAAAATACATATTTTTTTAAAAAGGCAAATGATAGCTCTTGTTCATTTTATAGATGAACAAGCAAGTACTGAAGGGATGATGTGCTCAAGGTCACCCCGCCAAGAGGCTGAGCAGGACTCTAATCAGATCTGTTAACCTCAGTCCCTTGTGTATCATTTGATCAGATTAGGGGCTTCATAGTTTGGCAGCTGTAGGGTAGCTCTGGGATCTAGGTGGCGCTGAAGCTTCCTTGGTTCCTGTTCCATGTGGATGCTTGAACTTGTCTCAGTGACTCAGCCTGTGTGGCCCCAGCTGCCCTGCCCCTAGGCCGCAGCCCCACCCTCTCTGTGGCCACGATGATGGTCCTTATCTCTTTGCCCACCTGGCTCTGTGCAGCACTCCCCTGCCGGGGCCAGGATGGGCTGTGAACTCAGACCCTGGTTAGTGCAGCAACAGCAGATCCTACTGTTGTTTCCCTCTGGTCTCTGGCTGTGAGGAGAGCAGAAGGTACCGAGGACAGGAAAGGGACCCGTCCTGGGTGGCCGCTGGCCAGAAGCTGAGATTCCTTTCTTCCAAGCCAGTGATTGTTTCTTGGACAAGGTGTTGAGGTGCACAAGGAACAAAGGGACTGTGACCTGGGAACTTTTTTTTGCAGGAAGAAAAGAACCCAAAGATGAGAGTGATTCGTGTTGGTACCCGTAAGAGCCAGGTGAGTGCAGGTACTGGGCAGAGGTTTGTGGGAAAAGTCTGTGTGTACAATATTATAAGTTGGGGGGCCCAGCAACTCAGGGCTGGAGGAAATGGGGTGGCTGGGTGTTAAATTTTTAGGCACAGTGGCAGATTGCATTCCATGGAGAGAAAGTCCCTGGGCTGGGGAGGTTGTTGGGGTGCAGAGGACTCCCAAACCAGACCCCTCTCCTTTCAAGGCAGACATTCAACACCTTCTTTGAATTCTAATCTATTCAGGATTGTCTTGACCCTATGAGCATCTGAGCTCAGGGCAGTGGCCAGGGAAGGACAAGACTAATGCAAATTTTTGCCCCCAGCTGGCGCGCATACAGACCGACAGTGTGGTGGCAATGCTGAAAACCTTAAACCCGGGCCTGCAGTTTGAAATCAGTGAGTTTTCTGGACAGCAATGGAAGCTAAGGGGAAGCCCTCACCCACTCTGGAGGGGAGAGCACAGTATTTTCAACTTTGCCTGGGACCACAGCTTGGTCCTGTGGTCTCCAAGAATTTTTGGCTATTCCAAGTTTGAAAGACTCCTTGCCCCTCTACCTGGACTAGCCTGACATTTAATGTCTTCTGCATCAAGCCTATTTAGTTAGTTAGTTAGTTAATTCTCACCCAAAGATAATCTTCCTATTGATTTCAGAGACTGAAAGGGAGAGGGAGAGACAGAAACATCACTGTGAGAGAGAGAGAGAGAGAGACAATAATTAGTTGCCTCCTGCACACACCCCAACCAGGGCCAAAGGAACCTGCAACCGAGGTACATGCCCTTGACCGGAACCAAATCTGGGACCCTTCAGTCCCTAGGCCAGTGCTCTGTCCACTGAGCAACACCAGCCAGGGCTTGGGTCTTTTCATAAGAGTGTCCGATCTTCCTGCTAGATTGTACCTTTCCAGAGGGTTGGGGCTGGGGCTGTGTGCCCCTGTGTGCCCTGAGTCGTAGCACCGTGCTGGGGTCAGTGGGGGCTCAGTGAAGACTGATCAGTGAGTGACCGACTGGCTCTCTCCTCAGTTGCTATGTCCACCACAGGGGACAAGATTCTTGATACCGCACTCTCTAAGGTAATAACGCACGCCCACCCACCCACCCGCGTCCCCTCCTCTTTCCTTCTCCCAAGAGATTCATTCTCTCGCCCTTCTGGTGGCAGATTGGAGAGAAGAGCCTGTTTACCAAGGAGCTGGAGCACGCGCTGGAGAGGAATGAGTGAGTGGAGGACAGGAGTGTGGCCCTCCCAGCCTGTGTGAGGCAGACCTGGCTCTCAGCTAGCTGCTGGGCTTAGACTCTTGGATGGGCTCAAGAGCGAGGCATATGTGTGTGTTTCAGGCATCAGAAAAGGAGTGTCCTGATTCTGAGCCAAGCCAGATTGATTGGGGTGGGGGGTGGAAGTGGGGAGAAAAGGAGGTCTCAGGGTCCTAAGGTCTCTGAGGCCTGCTTCTGGAACTGCTGGCTCGGCCACTGGAGTAGAGGCGGGATGGGTGGAGAAGAGGTGGAGGCTGCTGCCTGGGCCCTTCTCCTTGCCCCATCCCATCTCTCTAGAGTGGACCTGGTCGTGCACTCCCTGAAGGACCTGCCCACCGTGCTTCCTCCAGGCTTCACCATTGGCGCCGTCTGCAAGTCAGTGTCCTCTGCATCTGGGCCGGGCCGGGAGGGCAGGGTGGGCAGGGAGTTAGCCTGGCTTTTCCCTTTGGGATTGGCCCTCTCCTCCAGGGCCGTCTCCCTGCCCGGAGGTAGTAAGCATGGCAGAAAAACTCCGAAAATGCCAGTTAGTGGCTGTCAGGAGAAACTGGATATGACTTGAACTGAGAGCTCTCATTCTACAACCCTCCCTCCACCCCTAGGCGAGAGAACCCCTATGATGCTGTTGTCTTTCACCCAAAATTTGTTGGGAAGACCCTAGAGACTTTGCCAGAGAAGAGGTGAGTGGGGCCTGGGTAGGCATCTTGGTGGGACATGCACAGAAGCTAGAGGAGGAGGAGGAAAGGAACAGCGCCTGCCGGGGTCACATCTCACTTCAACCTGTCTTGGAGCAGTGTGGTGGGAACCAGCTCCTTGCGGAGGGCGGCCCAGCTGCAGAGGAAGTTCCCACATCTGCAGTTCAAGAGCATCGTATCCTTTTAGAGGAGGGTGGGGCCCCGGCTGGCAGGCCAGGTGGAAGGCTAGGTCCAGAGGGCCTGAGAGTCCCTAAAACTGGAAGGGACTTCCAGAGGAAGTGGACCATGGGGCAGTAGGTTGTCTGTCCTCCCATTCATCCACTCATAATCCCGTCAGCATTGCCCCTGCTCAGAATTTACAGTTTGGTTGGAGAGACAAACAGGCATTGATAATACAGAGTGATACTGAACAGTGATTGCTGGGGGGAGGGGGTATGGGGAGGAGAAGGGCACTTCCATTTTTATTTTATGGTCTGTATTTTGATTTTTACAATGAATATGTAGTATGTCTTATAAAACTGAAATGATATGTGCTAAGTGCTCTAATGTGCAAAGTAGGGAATTCTCTGGAAGCTTCTAACTGGAACATTTAAACAGATTTGGGGGGCAAGGAAGGCTTCTGAGAGATCTTTGTAATCTTGGGCAATTTAATTTATTTGCCCTCTCTGTCATTTTCCTCATTTGTAAAATGTAGATAGTATTAAAACCTTATAGAGTTTCTGTGAAAACTAAACTGGCATATGTACATAGCACTTTAGAATAATATCTGGCATGCAATATGAGCTGTTAACTGCCTTCCATTAAGCTGAGAACCAAAAGATGAGAAGCTGGCCAGCTAGAAAACAAATAAGCCAGTCAGAGAAAGACAAGTGTCACAAGATCTTACTCATATGTGGAATCTAATGAACAAAATAAACTGATGAGCAAAATACACTGGGTGGCCAGATTATGATGATCTCTGAATGAATAATAATGTGGCCACTCAGTGTATTTCTCTTGAGTACCTCATTTGATATCAACGATACTATAAATTGTGCACCTGATCAGTTTCCCCCTTTGCACTGGCTGGTAGAAAGCTCAGGACAGAGATCAACTGAAGGACTTGTATGCATGCATATAAGCATAACCAATGGACACAATACTCTGGGGGGTGAGGGCATGTATAAGGGGGGGGGCAATGGTAAGATATGTACACATATAATATCTTAATAAAATAAAGAAAAAGAAAAAAGCAAGCAAGCTCAGGACAAATAGGTGGTTGATCTCCAGCAAGTCTATAATACTTTTGGTACCCATTTGAGATACAAATACACTGGGGAGCCCTGGGTGTTGGAGTGAGTGGCCGGATTATTATGCGTTCAGAGGTCATAATAATCTGGCCACTCAGTGTAGATCCAGAGTCATGGATGCATGGAACAGACTGTGGAATCTGAGAAGGAAGGTGAGGGTGGAAGAGATCCACCTTGTATGCATCTATGCATAACCCATGGACACACAATAGTGTGGTGAAGGCCCGGGGAGGGGGGTGCCTGGAAGGGATCAATGGGGGACATATGTAATACTTTCAGTAATGAAGATTTAATTTTTTTAAAAGTTAGGCATCTAGCTTAAACCGGTTTGGCTCAGTGGATAGAGCATCGGTCTGCGGACTGAAGGGTCCCAGGTTCGATTCCGGTCAAGGGCATGTACCTTGGTTGCAGGCACATCCCCAGTGGGGGGTGTGCAGGAGGCAGCTGGTCGATGTTTCTCTCTCACCAATGTTTCTAGCTATCCCTCTCCCTTCCTCTCTGTCAAAAGTCAATAAAAAAAAATATATTAAAAAAAAAAGTTAGGTATCTAAAAAGTGTCAGGTCCTTAGCAGCTCCTCAGCGGGGAAACCTCAACACCAGGCTTCAGAAGCTGGACGAGCTGCAGGAGTTCAGTGCCATCATCTTGGCGGCAGCGGGCCTGCAGCGCATGGGCTGGCAGAACCGCGTGGGGCAGGTGGGCCCATCCCCTCCCCGCCCAGGTCCTCTTATCCCTGCCTGTATTGTGGTCGCTCATGCTCTTTTTGAACACCCTGCTTCTAACACTGTCAGCTGGAAAGGAGTTTCAGGGCTGGAAAGATGGGGAATCAGAGGCCGACTTCCTCCTGTCCAGGCTATCTGTCTGACAGGGAGCCCCCCCTCACTGTGTGTCACCCCATCTTTATACTTCTGCCTCTTCTTCCTCCACAGATCCTGCACCCCGAGGATTGCATGTACGCTGTGGGTCAGGTATGCTTTGCCCAAGGAGCTGGTTGTACAACCATGTGCACCCAAGTTCCCAGGGAGGCAGGCCTTGGAAGCTACTCTAGCAAAAGGCCTTGGGGAGCAGTTGAAGGCTCCACTGGTTGGGAAAAGCTTGGTCTGATGTCAGGCTGTGCTTCCATCAGGGGGCCCTGGGCGTGGAAGTGCGAGCCAAGGACCAGGATATGTTGGACCTGGTGGGCATGTTGCACGATCCTGAGACCCTGCTTTGCTGCATTGCCGAACGAGCCTTCCTAAAGCACCTGGTAGGACCGTGTTCCACTGTGGTGGGACAGGAGTTGGGAAGGGAGGGTGGGGAGACTGTCACGTGGGTGCTCTGTACTCAGTGGTAACTCATTCTTGAATGTTGTGTATAAAGAGGACCAGGTCTGGGCTCTTAGCCTCCTCAGTTACGTCCTCACAGGCCTGGGAGTTTCTGGACTCTGGGCACAGGGTAGTTAAGGGTCTTTGGGGCTCACAGGGAGACCTTCTTCCTGCAGGAAGGAGGCTGCAGCGTACCCGTAGCAGTGCACACGGCTATTAAGGATGGACAAGTAAGCAGGGAAGTGGTGGAAGGGTAGGAAAGGACTGTCATTTCTCCCTGGGCATCCCACCTTGCCAGCAAGAAGAGCCCCGAATCCTAAGTAGTTTCCTCGGGACATGCTGTGGTCCGTTTTCTTTCCAGCTGTACCTGACTGGGGGAGTCTGGAGTCTGGATGGCTCGGAGAGCATGCAAGAGACCATGCAGGCCACCATCCGCGCCCCTGCCCAGGTGCTGAGGCAAGGGAAGGGGAGGGAAGAAACAAGCTTGCCTCCTCTCCCTTGGTGCTCACCAAACCTACGTTCTCCCCTCACCCAGCATGAAGATGGCCCCGAAGATGATCCACAGTTGGTGGGCATCACTGCCCAGAACATTCCACGGGTAGCCCAGCTGGCTGCTGAGAACCTGGGCACAAGCCTGGCCAACTTGCTGCTTAACAAAGGAGCCAAGAGCATCTTGGATGTCGCACGGCAGCTTAATGATGCCCACTGACTGGTCTGGGGTGAGCTGCTGCTGCCCAGTGCCCGCACCCAGGGCCTCCTGAACCACAGCGCCAGACCTGCACAGCAGCTGGGGCTTCATCTCCCCTGAGCCCGAGCCTTTGAAATGTAACCGAGTCTGCTAATAAACCAGCTCTGACGGCGCCTTTGTTTTGGTGGGCTTGCAGGGAAGAGGACAAACAGAACCCTGACTCCTTCAGAGGCTGGGAAGTGTCCAAAGCACCTCTGGAACACTCCTTGTTTCTGCCTCAGTGGTCCTCATTTCACCTCGGACAGCAAACTGTCTCGCAGGCACACGGAAGGAGCTATGACCTTAAAGTCCCCTTTGCTCTCGGTTAACCAACCTCACACCTGCGTCTCCCCTCCCCCACAGGGCCCGGGAGGACAGGGACCTCCGAGTCCTCAATCCTGCAAGGATGCGGGGCAAAATGAAAAAACAGGATACGTTTCTTAAAAAATCCTTTAATAAACAAAACTAGTCCATCTGAAACTTCCCAGTACCTGCTCTTGGGTGGGTTAGCCGCTAAAATCCGTTCAGAGACCTACGAGGCTGGGCCCCGGGCGTGCTGGTGTCTGCCGCGGGGCGAGGCGAGGCCGGCCCGCGCCGGGTCTGGGAGACGCGCACGGCCCGGGCCCGGGAGGCCGAGGGGAGCGGGTGGGAAGGCCTGGGGCCTGGCAGCCCAGGGGTGGCCGCGCACGCCAGAGGGTCCGAATGTCCGCCGGCAGAGCCGGGGGGACTCTACGGCCCAGGCCGCGGCGGCGCTGTGTAAGGGCCGCGGCCCATCGGCCGCTCCAAGGGCAGGGCGGCCGGGGAGCGGGGAGGGCGGCGGGGCGAGGGCGGCCGCGGCTCAGCTCAGCTCTTTCCGCGAGGCGGTGGTGGCCCTTAAAAGGGCCTTTGTGGTGGGGGTGGCGGCGGCCTCAGTACTCCTGGGAGGCCTGCGTGGCCTTCTTGCCGGCCGGCGCCTTGGGCCCCACGGCCGCGCTCGTCTTCTTGGGCAGCAGCACGGCCTGGATGTTGGGCAGCACGCCGCCCTGCGCGATGGTCACGCCGCCCAGCAGCTTGTTGAGCTCCTCGTCGTTGCGGATGGCCAGCTGCAGGTGGCGTGGGATGATGCGCGTCTTCTTGTTGTCGCGGGCCGCGTTGCCCGCCAGCTCCAGGATCTCGGCCGTCAGGTACTCCAGCACGGCCGCCAGGTACACGGGCGCGCCAGCCCCGACCCGCTCGGCGTAGTGGCCCTTCCGCAGCAGCCGGTGGACGCGGCCCACGGGGAACTGCAGGCCGGCGCGCGACGACCGCGACTTGGCTTTGGCGCGGGCCTTGCCGCCCGTCTTACCGCGGCCCGACATGCTGCGCGAGGCGGAGGAGCGAGGAGCGCCGAGAAGCCGAAAACAGGAACGGAAACGAAGCTGCCCGACGCAGTATAAATGCTGCCGCGCGCGCCGGGGGTCCGCCCTTATAAACCTCCAGTGCCCGCCTCCACGCCCTCATGATTGGCTCTTTTCTCTAATAGCGTCTCTGGTTGGTTGTAGTTAAGCCTCAGTGACCAGTCTCGGCTGAAGGAGCGCGACAGCCGATTGGTCGAATTTGAAAACCCTTTGCCCGGGGAAAACGGCGAGGAGCACTTTGCGCAGCCAGCCCCGCTCCCTCCCGCAGCCAATCCGCGGGGAGCGCGCGAGATTCAAAGGCTACGTCCGCAACCCAAACCGGAAACCAAGGAGGGTGGAGTCTGAATCCGTCCAGAAAACCACGGGGAAGTGTATGGAGCTGGGCCCTTTAGAAGGGAGAGCTCTTGCCTTGGCCGGTTTCGCTCAATGAATAGAGCCTCGACCAGTGAACTGAAGGGTCCAGGTTCCATTCCAGTCAAGGGCCCAAGCTCGATCCCCGGGGCTGGGGGGGGGGGGGGGGGGGGGGAGGGGCGCAGGAGGCAGCCAATCAATGATTCTCTCATCATTGTTTCTCTTCCTCTCCTTTCCTCTCTGAAATCAATAAAAATGTTTAAAAAAATAAAAGCCCCCGCCACTCCTTCTGATCTGGTCACTCCCTTCTCCCTCCTGAACAGCGAGGGGAGTGAAAAAGGAAATGAGAGCCAGTGGAAGTTCTGGTCCCACACCAGGATTTCAAATTTATTCAACAGGCTCTACAGGTCTCGGTTCTTTCTGCTCACAATCTTACTAGAAGGGTACTGGGGCGGGGAGGGCGGAGAGGGAGGGAGGGCAGATGGAGAGATAGGCATCTTAGAGGAAGGGCCCCCACCAACCCTCCCAATCTACCCTAAGGAGGAAACACACCTACAGGACAAGGAAAAAAACATCACTTTATTGTTACCATTGGGAGCACCTGCACCCCCTTCTTTTACTAATTAGAACCCTTAATTATAAAGTCTAATGTGAAGTCTTCTCCGAGCCTGTGTCCCGATCACGATCCAGGGCTCTGCCCCAAGCCCAGCCTATTCCTTGAAGGTCGGAGCTATGGAAACCACATGTCCCCCCTCAGGGGGCTGAAAAGACAGATGGTTGGGGAGAGTGGCAAGTTGAAGAAAACTATGGGCAAAGTCCAGTCAATAGTCACTGGAGGGCAGGAAAGGCCCAGCATGTCAATCATCACAGGGGAAGAATGGCTGGGGAGGGGTGGGAGGGACCTGGGCTGAGAGGCATCTTGGTCTAAGAACAAGCTTGGCCTGAGTCAGGAGACTGTGAAGTGAAGGCAGTGATCAGGGAGCTCAGACATCATAGAAGAGCCGGACAAGCTGGTACCGAATGGAGAAGGTGACAACACTGCCCAGGACCTGCAAGGAACAAGTGAGCTGCAGAGAGAAACATGGGAAGAGAGGCAAGGAGGTGCGAGCCCGTCCCCAGCACACCTGTAGCAACAGCAGCAGCAGGGTGAGGTTCCTCTCATGCATGGGCCCAAAAACTTTAAGGAGCAGGTTGATGAGGGTCATGTTGTTACACTCCGTGAAGGTGCCATCCTCATCCTCACTCGGGCGCACTGTCACCAGCTGCAGACTCGCTGCTACCTGGAAGGGCCGAGGTGGAGAGAACTCAGCGAATACCTATGCTTGTCTAATGGGGACTGCTTAGTGCCTCCAACGCCCCTGGGGTGGAGTAAGGCCAAGGTTTCCCACTCCCTGGATTCAGGGTGGTGGCCTAAAGCCTTACTTCCTCATTCCTGTTTCCTTTAATTATGTGTGTAGGTTTTTGGTGTTTTTTCCCCCGATGGATGTTAAGAGAGTGGAAGAGAGAGAGGGAAACATCGATGTGAGAGAGACACATCAATTGATTGCCTCCTGCATGTGCCCAGACCAGGGCCTGGGCTGAGGAGGAGCCTGCAACTGAGGTTTGTACATTTGACAGGAATTGAACTCGGGATCTTTAGTCCTCAGGCCATGCTCTATCCACTGAACCAAACTGGCTAGGGCATGTGTGTGGGGTTAATTGATTTTATAGAGGAAGGGAAAGAGAGAGAAATATCGATCAGCTGCCTTTTGCACAAACCCCAACCTGGGCATATGCCCTGACCTGGAATCATACTGGCGACCTTAGGTGCACAGGCACCCAAACCAACTGAGCCACACCAGCCAGGGCCCCTGTTACCTTTAGAATAAAGGTGCCCGAGAAAGACAGGCTCTTGGTCTTGAACTTGGAATAGCTCATCTCCAGTTTGCCTGTGTTGGTATTAAGTCTGCAGGGGAAGAGAATTTTATGTAGCTGGGCCTTACTTAGTTATATGTGTTTATTTAATAGGAAGGGTCCTAAATGTGGACTTCAAGCAACTTGAGATCTTTCTGGCTCTGCTGCTTACTTACTATGTGTTCAGAACTGCTGTGATCGTAAACTGAGATTACATAAGTAAATGCTCTATCATTTATGAAGTGCTAAGCACAGGATGAGGATGAGGATGGCAGCCTTCTCTGGGCCCACTGCCTTTACATAGCAAATGGATAAGGCTGGCTTTATGCATCCCAAGCGACAAGGCCATGACATCCCTTCAAGCCCCAAAGCAACTACCTGGGCACACGGTGGCGAGGGCAGGGGATGATGTGCAGGAGCTGAGGCAGGGAGTAGAGAAAGTTGAACACCTGGGGCATGAAGAAGAGTAGCATGGTCTTGCTGAAGTGTCCCAAGATGCCCACCACGGCAAAGGTCATGCCAGCAAAGTAACAGAAGGTATCGCCCACAAACACCCGTGACGGGTACCTGTGCAGGGAAGAGGATCTGAGCCGGTGGCAAAAGGTGCTATCAACCCTTCCTCTCACCCTGGGCGTGGGCTACCCTGACCCAGTTCTGACTCAGACTCCATCCAGCTCTCCCAGCAACATCCCAGACGCACGGCCCTGAGCTCATCTATTCCTGGGGCTCCACAGACCCCGGACCCAGCCGCTGCAGGTTAGAGACCCATTAAGAATACGACCAACTGAAGACCCAGAAAACACTCAATACTGGTGTGCACAGACTTAGCCTCTCCATTAGGACAGGGGTTGTGACCAGGGCCATACATGCCACATGTTAAAACAGTTGTCCCCCATCTACAGGCCTACTTACCAGTTGTGATAGAGCAATCCCAAGGTGGTGAAAAAAAAGGGTATCATGAAGTAGAGAGAAAAGACATGGTCATCTCGACAATCACCTTTAGAAGCAGGGGGAAAGACAGAAAAAGTGAGAGCCACTCCTCTGCATACCCTGTCTTTGTTTCTAAGTTATGTCCCAAGCCTTATTGCCTACCTCTCCCAAGTCACATTCAAGAACCCACTACTGCCCGGCCAGTGCAGCTCAGGGGGTTAAAAACCCATGAACCAGGAGGTCATGGTTCGATTCCTGTCAGGAAACATGCTGGGGGTACGGGCTCGATCCCCAGTGGGGGTGTGCAGGAGGCAGCCGATTGATGATTGTCTCATCATTGATGTTTCTATCTCTCTCTCCCTCTCCATTCCTCTCACTGAAATCAATTTTTAAAAATATTTAAAAGAGACAACAAGATGGCGGCAGAGGTAAAAGCCTAACTGCAGCCGCACTCAACAATTTCAAAAAATACAACTAAAATATAGAGTGGACACTATCCAGAACTACAGGAAAGTTGACTGACTGGGAATTCTACAACCAGAAGGAAAGGGAAAACCAGAGGAGCTGTAAAAGCCTAAGGTACAGAGGCACAGTGCGCGTGTGCGGGGAGAGGAGAGGCGGCTGAGTGCCTGGCTGGCATTCCCCAGCGGGAAGGACTCAAAAGCTCAGGAATGTACTGAGCCCCAGTTCTTACTGCACTGAACCCCAGTTCTGGGCAAAACCCTCGGGCTCCAGCCTCATACAGAGGGCTGTAATCTGGGCTGTAAGACAGAAGCTCAGGGGGGCGGCGAAAAGCAGAGCCCCTGAGTCGCGCACATTACGCACACAGACGACAGACTGTTGTTTGGGCGGCGAGATCGCCCTAGCAGGAAGGAGACATAAGCTCCGGACTGTTCTTAACCCCACTTCCAACTGCTCTGAATCCCAGTTGTGGGCTTGTTGGGGGAGAGACTACACTGTCTGGTAGCGGGCGAAGCTCTAGGGTGCCTTTCTCTCAGAGGTGCTTGCAGCGAGTACCAAAGGACACTGAGGTACACTGAGACTCAGGAACCTCAGAGGGCGGGGCTAACCTGAAGCCAAGGCTGTAGGCTCCACCCTGAAACTCTGCCCCATCCAAGCTGAACTCAAGAGAGGCTTTTGCAGGTTTCCAAGTCTAGTGGAATAAGGTTGTCTCCTGGCATGGACACAGCTGATCCTCCCAACCTACCAACTCAGGGAAGCAGCGAAAATGCCAAAACGAGGAAACAGATCACAAACGAAAGATATGGAGGACAAAAAGCGACAGGATATAGAGTTCAAAGCCACGCTTATAAGGTTGTTCAAGAATCTCCTAGAAAAGGCCGATAAAATAAATGAGACCTATGAAGATATGAAAAGGGATCAACTAGAAATAATAAAGGATCAACAAGAAATGATAAAGGATCAACAAGAAATGATAAAGGACCAACTAGAAATAAAGAATACATTCTCTGAAATAAAAAATATTATACAGAGTCCTAAAAACAGATTGGAAGATTGCAAGAATCAAGTCAAAGATTTGGAACACAAAGAGCCAGAGGACACTCCTCCGCAGAAGCAAGAAGACAAGAGAATCCAGAAAGTTGAAGATGGTGTGAGAAACCTCTGGGACAACTTCAAGCGAACCAACATCAGAATTATGGGCATCCCAGAAGATGACAGAGAGCAAGATACTGAAAACATATTGAAAGAAATAGTGACAGAAAACTTCCCCCACCTGGGGAAAGAAATAGACTTACACGTCCAGGAAGCACACAGAACCCCAAACAAAAGGAATCCAAAGAGGACCACACCAAGACACATCATAATTAAAATTCCAAGAGCTAAAGACAAAGAGAGAATATTAAAAGCAGCAAGACAAAAGCAGGTAGTTACCTATAAAGGGGCACCCATACGACTGTCAGCTGATTTCTCAACAGAAACCATGCAGGCCAGACGGGAATGGCAAGAAATATTCAAGGTGATGAATAACAAGAACCTACAGCCAAAAATACTCTACCCAGCAAAGCTATCACTCAGAATCGAAGGCCAGATAAAGAGCTTCACAAATAAATTTAAGCTAAAGGAATTCATCACTGCCAAGCCAGAATTATATGAATTGCTGAAAGGGGTTCTTTAGGAAGAGGAAGTAAATAAAGATAAAAATATGAACAAACACGTAACTATCAACAAGTGAGTCTAAAAACCAAGGGAAGTAAAAATCATGATGAACAATATTAACTGGTGAATATAATAGAATCAGAGGTATGGAAGGGGAGTGGACTGATGATTCTCGGGGAAATGGGGAGTGGAGCGGGGCGGGAAGAGACTGAACATAAACTGCACCTATGGATGAGGACAATGGGGGATGGAGAAAGGGCAGAGAATTGAATGGAAACTTGGTGTAGGGGAGCAATTGGAGGGGGGGGTGAGGAACATTTGAAATAATATGAACAATAAAGATTTAGTTTAAAAAAATAAAAATAAAAATAAATAAATAAATAAATAAAACTAAAAAAAAAAAAATATTTAAAAGAACAAAAAAAAGAACTCACTATCCCTTTTATGTCACCCAGGCAATTTTTAACATTCCACCTCTTTCACAAGCCCTTTCTAAACTAGTTATTGCCTTACATTGATTTAGACCGTTCACACCTAGGTTTGAATACAAGCTTTACTCCTAACTATAACCTTGGTCATGACAAATTTAACTTCTCTAAGCCTCAGTTTCCACATCTGTAAAATAGTTATTACCACCTGTCACACAAAGCTTTTATAAAGTTTGAATGCTTTAAAAGCGCTTAGTTTTTTTGTTTTAATCCTCACCTGAGTATATTTTTTCCATTGATTTTTTTAGAGTGGAAGGGAGGGTGTTGGGAAAGAGAGAGAGAAACAGCGATGTGAGAGGCACATCAATCATGAACCTCCTACACTCCCCCTCCCCCTCCCCCGCCCCCCTCCTAGGGGCTGGGGATCAAAACTGCAGCTCAGGTGTGTGCCTTTGACTGGGAATCAATCCGTGGCTGTTTGGTTTGCAGGAAGTAATTCTGAGGAAGATGCAAGGAGGCAGAATTCTGCATGGGTCTGAGTGCTGTCAGTAGGAGTATGTTATGAGCATCTTCATTTTTATCTAAGTGGAAGGAATTGAGTTAGAAGGAAGCAGCAATCACTCCTGTCAACCAGAAGTGGTTTTGTCTATGCTCACACACAGTTATGGAGGGTCTGGTTTCTGTCTTACTCTCATGGTCACAGAGTGACTGGGAGGTTCTTTGAGGTTGTTTATGTTCAATAAGAGAAGCCCACAGCCCACCTATTAGTGCCAATCTAGCTATAAGTGACAAGGCTACTACTTTTCTCACATTTAATAAATCTAGTTATTTGCAAAGTAAATTACCTTCCCTTATCTTCCATATTTATTTATTATATTTTTATTGATTTTAGAGAAGAAAGGAAGAGAAATAGAAACATCAATGAAAGAGAGAATCATTGATTGGCTGCCTACTGCACACCTCCTACTGGGGACTGAGCTCACAACCCAGGCATGTGCCCTTGACCAGAACCCAACTGTGAACTGGTTCATGGGTCAATGCTCAACCACTGAGCCACACTGACTGGGCATATTTTTATTTTATTTTTTTAAATATATATTTTATTGATTTTTTTACAGAGAGGAAGAGAGAGGGATAGAGAGCTAGAAACATCGATGAGAATAGATCAGCTGCCTCTTGCACACCCGCTACCGGGGATGTGCCCGCAACCAAGGTACATGCCCTTGACCGGAATCGAACCCGGGACCCTTCAGTACGCTCCATCCACTAAGCCAAACCGGTTTCGGCTTTTATTGATTTTTAGAGGGAGGGAGAGAGATTCTGATTTGTTGTGCCATTGATTTATGCATTCTGTGGTTGATTTTTGTATTTGTCCTGGAAATCAAACCCACAACCTTGGTGTATCGGGACAATGCTCTAACCAACTGAGCTAACCGGAGCTCTTATATTTTATAATTAGTTAAGTATTGTTTTTTTTCCAAATTCCCCAAAGCCAGATATGAGTCAACTAATTCTCTTAACATTCAGTCTTATCTCCCCCTGCCCAGTCCCACTTACCTTCCAGCTCTACCAGGTTGAAGACAATGATGGAAGCAGAGATGACTAGCGACTGACCAGCCTCCAGGCCATTGATCCCCGCGAGGATGTTGATGGCGTTGGTGCAGAACACTGCCAGCAGCCCCATATAGACATAGTACAGGATCCCTGGGGAGAGGATAGCTAGGAAAGTAGTGCCAAGTACAGAATGAGGGCCTGGGCCAGCTCAGTGGAGAGAGCATAGGCCTGTGGACTGACAGGTCCTGGGTTCAATTCCAGTCAAGGGTGTGGGCCTCCGCTGCAGGCTCCTCCTTGGCCCCAGGCCTCATCAGGTGCATGCAGGAGGCAACCAGTTGATGTGTTTCTCTCACATCGATATTTCTCTCTGTCTTTCCCTGTCTCTTCCACTCTCCCTAAAAATCAATGGAAAAATATCCTCAGGTGAGGAGTAACAACAAAAAGTATAGGATGAGGATTTAAGGATATTCTCCTGGAAAAAGTGGCTAGGACGGGATGAAGGGCCAGCAGAGCGGATCTGAGAAGACAGAGCCAGAGCAGGGACATGGAGGAGGATGTGGAGCACCAGGAAGGACGCTGGCTCTTCTGGGTCTCTTATGGGGTTAGAGTGCCCTGAAGTAGGGGACATAGGAGCAGCAGTAGCAGGCTACTCACCCAAGTCCAAATGCAGGCCGAGAATCGGACGAAAGGGCTTGGGTACCACAATGGTCGTGTTGCCAAAGTTGGTGAAATAGACCATGAGGAGAGGGAGCGAGGCAGCTGTGGGCAGCAGCAACTTATGGCGCCAGCGCAGGTTCAGGACGTCATCCGCGAAGCCCAGGAAGATCATGCAGCAGATGGCAAGAAGCGCGCCTATCAGGGCCACAAACTGGGGGAGGCTGGGCAAGTCACTCAACCGACTCCCTCTTCATTCCTTTCAAGAATAGGTAGGCCCTCTCCCAAACCCATATAACTCCAAGTCTCAGGGATTCCCACCCCCTCCCCCGCTCCCGCCCTCGCCCCACCCCAGGCAGCCGCCCCCACCAGGCCACTTACTTCATGGTGGGGGAAGGCTTTACACTGCTCTTCTACAAAGCAGTTCAGGAAAGGGAAGGGAATGAAGCAGAAGAGAAGGATCAGGAACACGGCGCCGCTGATCACTCCCTGGGACTCGGGGCTGTGGCCGGCGGCAGGGGCGGGGGGCAGAGAGGGGGCGTGGTCACTCACTGGTGCACGCTGGGTGCACCGCACGGGGGGCCCTGCTGGCTCCTGGCACACCGAGCGCCCCTTCCCGGCGCCCAGGGACGGCCGTTCCGCCCTTCACTCCGGGAGCTGCCCGCCGTGTGGGCGGAGCGTCCCCGCACTCGGTCAGACGCCCGGGCCGGCCGCCCCCGGCGCCCCCTCCCCGGCCCGGCCCTGCGCGGGGCGCCGCTCACATGAGCTCCTGGCCGCGCTTGTTGAGGTCCCTCCCGCAGAGGCGCGCGGCGATGAAGTGGCCGCGGAAGGCTGGGATGAGGGTGACTGTGGCCGCAAACCCCAGCAGCGAGCCCACCAGATTCACCAGCAGCGGCATCGGCAGCCCCAGGAAGGCCCGCATGGTGGCCGCCGGGCCGCTCGCCGCCGGCCTGCCCCCGCGGGAAGCAGAGGCCACGCCCGGAGGCGGGGGTCCGCACGCCGTCCCAGCGGAAGCCCACCACTCGGACTCCAGCCGCCCTCGGAAGCCCGGGCCACCGTAGCCTCAGCCCCGCCCCCGGCATTTCTCGCCGCCGTTTCCGCCCGGAAGAATCCGATTCGCCGAGCAGCTGCGGCTGCTGGAGGCGGGGCGGCCATCTTTACTGAGGGCAGAACGTGGACACTGTTGTTTTAAGCTGCATCCGTTATTCCAGCACGGAGTCAACGCGAGGGCATTGGAAAGCAACGAGAGGCAAAGCAGAAGCTTTCCTGTCCTGTGAAGCAGTGCAGCCCAAAGCGGAGAACTCCCTGCCCCTCGCCACGTGTCTGAGCCGCTCTCTAAGAGCTCCACGTCAGTTTTACCTCCTTGGCCCCGGCCGCTCACGTTTAAAGGGCCAGTGCCGGGGAGGACGTTCCAGAACGCAAGGGGAAAGGCGGGAGGGAGGAGGATGGGGAGCGGAAAACCTGCTCCCAATGTAGTTAGAAGCCAAGGTCAGTACAACTCAGTTCCTAGAAACGCAGCTCCAGTTTGGACGATGATGTAAATCCTAAAGCATAGGCACTTTATTTTTTTATATATATATAATAAATCTTTATTGTTCATATTATTACAGGTGTTCCTCTTCCCTCCCATAGCTCCTCTCCACCTGATTCCTCACCCCACCCCATGCCCTTACCCCCTGCCACTGTGTTCATCCATAGGTGTAAGATTTTTGTCCAATCTCTTCCTGCACCCCTCACACACCCCTCCCCCTGAGAACTGTCAGTCCACTCCCTTTCTATGTCCCCAATTCTATTATATTCACCAGTCCATTCTGTTCTTCAGATTTTTTATTCACTTGATTTTTAGATTCACTTGTTGGTAGGTATGTATTTGATGTCTTTTTGTTGTTCATAGTTTTTACCTTTACCTTTTTCTTCTTCCCCTTCTTAAAGAATACCCTTCAGCATTTCATATAATCCTGGTTTGGTGGTGATGAACTCCTTTAGCTTTTTCTTACCTCTAAAGCTGTTTATCTGACCTTCAATTTTGAATGATAGCTTTGTTGGGTAGAGTAATCTTGGTTGTAGATTCTTGCTGTTCATCATTTTGAATATCTCTTGCCACTCCCTTCTGTCCTGCATAGTTTCTGTTGAGAAATCAGCTGTCAGTGGTATGGGTATTCCCTTGTAGGTAACTAACTGTTTTTCTCTTACTGCTTTCAAGATTCTCTCTTTGTCTTTTACCCTTGGCATTTTAATTATGATGTGTCTTGATGTGGTCCTCTTTGGATTCCTTTTGTTTGGGGTTCTGTGCGCTTCCTGAACTTGTAGGTCTATTTCTTTCACCAGGTAGGGAAATTTTTCTGTCATTATTTCTTCTAATAGGTTTTCAATATTTTGCTCTCTCTCTTCCTCTGGCACCCCAAAAGTCCAGATATTGGTATGCTTAAAGCTGTCCCAGAGGCTCCTAATACTATCCTCACACTTTTGGATTCTTCTTTCTTTCTGCTTCTCTGGTTGGATGTTTTTTGTTTCCTCATATTCAAGATCTTTGGTTTGACTCTTAGGGTACATTGATCTACAGTTGAGTTTCTGTATATTCTTTATTTCAGACAGTATATGCTTAATTTATGTATGGTCCTTTTTGATTTTTCTTTTCTTTTTTGGTATTCTCATTAAGGTCCTTGAAGGTCTCTTCAAGTTTCTCAGCAGTTTTTAAAAGATTCTTGTGTAACTATATAAATGTGGTTCTGAACTCTGTCGTCCAGTAGTTTACTTTCCTCCATCTCTCCCATTCATGAAATGCTTCTATGTCTCCGCATTTTGGTTGCCTCCCTGTATTGATGGAGTGGCTTTGTGTGGTCTGTGACCTATAGCTCAGCTTCCCCAATTACCTGAGGTGTTTGCTCTTGGTACACCCCTTTGTGGGCTAAGTGCAAAGTCTTGGTGTAGTTAAGCCTTGATTGCTGTTGGTGCACTGGGAGGAATTGACCTCCAGTCCAATTGGCTGTGAGGACCCACTGTGTCTATAATGGAGGAACTGCTGCGGTGGAGACACGCTTATGGTGCAGGCCTTGTTTTAGTGGGGCTTTGGTGCTCACTGAGTCTGCCTCCCGAATGTGTCACTTATGGATGTGAGGAGTTGAAGTCTGGTGTGGTCCTCTTTGGATTTTGTGTAACCATAATGGATCACACTGACCATTAGATACACTGGCTTCTGGATCTCCAATGGGGTGCAGTTCAGCTACTGTCTGAGGCCGCCCTGCAGGTGCTACAGTGAGAACCACAGTCCTCTCCTCCCTGCTTGGAGCTTGGAGGCTTTGGAGCTGTCTGTACCACGTTGTGAATTTGCTAGATTAAACTGCAATAGAGAAGGACATCCATATGCAAAAGCCGCTGCTTGGAGTGTGTTTGTAAATTGTGCGGGGCGGAGTCTCAGGGCGTCACTAGGCTAGGGCATGGCAAACAGTGATGGCTGCCAGTCAGCCCTCTCTGACCGCGTCCCTGCATTTCGCTCCCCAGCACAGCAAATAATTATTCTTGCACATAGCTCTGCAAGCAAGCCACCCTCACTTTCTGACCCAATGGCAGACAGTCTAGCTTCTCCCCAGAAACTGGATTTCAGAGAGATTGGGAGCTTGTCTCTCTTCCGGTTGAAGAAAGCAATGCCCTCCGCCATCCGGGATCCACTGCCAGACCCTATTGCACATGTGCCCCCATGCCTCAGTTTTTCAGCACTTGTGCCTGAATGCTCCTTTCTCTTTCAGTCTATCTGTAGGGCTTCCACTCAGCCAGCTTTCCTGTGGTTCTGGATGATAGACGTTTTGTCTTTTAGTTGTAGTTTTGATATTGTTGTGTATGGCAGCAGTTTAGATGTGTTTACCTAAGCCACCATCTTGAATCTCATCTGGATAAATTCTAAAGCACAGGCACTTTATTTTATTTTATTAATTTTTATTTTTTAAATATATTTTATTGATTTTTTACAGAGAGGAAGAGAGAGGGATAGAGAGTCAGAAACATCCATGAGAGAGAAACATCGACCAGCTGCCTCTTGCATACCCCCCACTGGAGATGTGCCCGCAACCAAGGTACATGCCCTTGACCGGAATCGAACCCAGGACCTTTCAGTCCACAGGCCAACGCTCTATCCACTGAGCCAAACCGGTTTTGGCAGCACAGGCACTTTAAAAGCTCCTCCTATTCAGTGTTTTTCTTGCCTTCCTCCTTGCTCTTTTCCTTAAGCATCCCGCCCATTCTTTCCCCTCCCGCACCTCCAGTTAGCTTCAACCAGCACTCCCCCTCTAAAGGGGCTGGGAATGCCCTCAAATCTTGCAATTAACCCAGTTCTTGACTTCTTTTTCTTTCTTTTTTTTTCTTTCTCTTTTTTAAAGTATTTTTATTGATATTTTACAGAGAGGAAGGGAGAGAGATAGAGAGCTAGAAATGTCGATGAGAAAGAAACATCAACCAGCTGTCTCTTGCACACCCCCTACCTGGGATGTGCCCACAGCCAATGTACATGCCCTTGACCGGAATCGAACCTGGGATCTTTCAATCCGCAGACTGACGCTCTACCACTGAGCCAAACTGGTTTTGGCTCTTGACTTCTTTTTCATTACACACACACACACACACACACACACACACACACACCAAGTGGCCAGATTATGATGATCTCTGAACACATAATAATCTGACCACTCAATGTATATCCTATATAATAAAAGGCTAATATGCAAATTGTCTCCTCAACCAGGAGTTTGACCAACAGGCAGGCAGGCCGGCCAACCGCTCATGTCCCCTCCCCCTGGCCACGCTGGCTGGACCCCATTCATACACTGGGCCTCAGTTCAGAGATCATGATAATCTGGCCACTCGATGTATATATATTGATTTCAGGGAGGAAAGGAAAGGGAGAGACACATCAATGATGATAATCATTGATGGCTGCTTCCTGCATACCCCACACTGGGGATGTAGCCTGCAACACAGACCTGTGCTCTTAATCAAACCGTGACCTCCTGGTTCATAGCTCAACATTCAACCACTGAGCCATGTGGCTGGGCCTGACTTTTTCTTGGTCCTGACGGGATTACTGCTTTGTGCCAAGCTGCTAAACCTCAGAGATGAGGCTAAAGCATTGGAAAGAGCTAAGGAAACAGGAGAGCCAGACTCCCATGTAGCTTCCTGGTAACTGTCTGGTCCTCCCTCTAGGTTCCTGTGCCTTTGGCTTGACACCTGTTTCCTTGCAAATGGCAGTTTACCACCAGCATCTTCATTCTCTCATCCACCCACAGGCTCTTAGGTGGCAAATGGCTTCTATTCCTTGAGAGGAGATCATCTCCAGGGAGTGTGGGAAGACCACGCAAGTGTCCTGGCCCTTCGTCCATGCTTTGGAACATGATGTGCTTGAGGAATAGGGTCAGGTTGACATTTTGAAAGATAGTCCCCCTGTCTTTGCAAAACCTGGTGTTAAATGTCTCTTCTACTTAAAGGTAGCTCTAATTAAACTACGAAAAATTATTTATAAAGTATACTTTATACACACGAAGTAATCCTGGTAATTTACAGGATAGAATTTTATCAAATTTTCAGTACTTATTATCCCACTGGTATTGTTTTCCTGTGTGTGTGTATGTGTGTGTGTGTGTGCGCGCACGTGCGGCGCATATACACGCATGTACATCTGTGCCTGACTGGAAACTCCCCAGAGTTTTCTGTCCCACAGGACTAAGGACACACAGGCATCTGTATATAAGGCATCAGCATGCATAATGAGCTGGGTCTGAAAGAGGTTCAGGCAATAGAAGCACATTTAGTTGTAATGAAGGGCGGTGATAGAGCCTTGAGGAAGAATAGCATCTCCATAGTTTTCAGTGAGTGCAAGACTAAAAGAGTCTGTCAAACAGAGAGAGGACAGGCGGGATGGGGGGGTTGCGTGGGAGCCCCAGGAGGTAGCACAGTCATCTCACCTCTGACGGAAAGACATTCAAAGACAAGACACTTAGGGATTCCTCATCCAGGACATATGTTCACATCAGAACATAGTTACATGGATACTTGTCATATAATGTGAATATTTTTGTTCCCGAGATGGTAAGTGCCCAGTTGATTATCAAACTAAGGAAAAGAATCAAACATGGCCACACTTGAAATGTCATGCCTTTCCTGGCAAGAGTTCAAAGCATTGCCAGAGCGGCAGCTCATCCCGGCCTCACAGATGAGGTGAGCTGTCAACACTCGGCTTTCTGAGCTGAGCAGACAGTGTTTGAGCAGAATATCTGCTGTTAGAGCATCCTGAGTGCCTCCGAGGGCACAGGCCAATGTACTACTCAGTCTGAGTATCTGGCAGCTTGCCCTGGAAATGGCTCAGAGCACCGGAAAGTCCATGAGACAGCATGGAGAGTTGGGGCTCGGACCCTGGCAGGAGCAGACCTATGGCTCTTTCCAGGCAGCTAGGTTACTGTTTTGCTTTTCTTCCTGCTTCCCACCCCCCCTCCATCAGTTTTTCAGAAATTGTTACCTAAAATGTAACAGATCTCCCATTCCACTAGGATGACATGAATGAATTTTCAAAAGATGGAAAGTGTAGAAATTTTTAGTGTTTACATGTATATTGTAATTTTTTGTTAGACTTCTAAAAATTACAAAGAATTGACTAATCTCTACTATGTGAATGGAAAACTCTTAGGTACTCAAGGGTCACAAAGTGATATAAATACAGTTTTTAGTTTTTTCCCTCCTTTCAGCATCAGAAAGCAACTTGGTTGAATATGAGGGCTCTACCCTTAAAAAAAATTTTTTTTAATTGATTTCAGAGAGGAAGTGAGAGAGAGAGAGAGATAGAAACATCAATGAGGAGAGAGAATCCTTGATTGGTTGTCTCCTGTACACCCCACACTGGAAATTGAGCCAGCATCTGAGCATGTGCTCTTGCCTGGAATCGAACCCTTCAGTCCTCAGACTGATGCTCTATCCACTAAGCCAAACCAGCTGGGGCAGGGCTATACTCTTTTTTTTTTTAAATTTAATATATATATTTCATTGACTTTTTTACAGAGAGGGAGGAAGAATGATATAGAGTTAGAAATATCAATGAGAGAGAAACATCAACCTGCTGCCTCCTGCACACCTCCTACTGGGGATGTGTCCACAACAAAGATACATGCCCTTGATCGGAATCGAACCCGGGACCCTTCAGTCCGCAGGCCGACGCTCTATCCACTGAGCCACACCAGTTAGGGCCATGGCTGTACTCATAAGAAGCATACAAATAAATAGCCAGCTAGGCCATAAGACATAATGAAATGATGCTACAGGTCTAGGCCACAAGGGAAAGGAAGCGTGGGAGCACTGGCTAGAGAGACTCAGGAGACTGATTGCTAAGCAGCATCTGGCAGCGGAGGGGCAGGGCTCAGGACAGAGCTGAGGCAGTAAATCCAAGCTTTCAGGGAAGCGAGGCTGCTGGGAGGTCCGCGGCTCCTGAAGAAGGGTTCTTGGGCGAAGAGGGTCCTCAGAGTAAAACTTCGCACGGGGAACCTGCTCCCCTAGCCTGGCTGCTGTGCCCACCTACAGCTTCCTCCTGCACCCCAGCTCTGGCGTGAGTCTCCTCCTTCCATCTTATGTGGGCTGCTCCGCCCAAGGTTGGAAACCCAAAGTGTGGGAATCTGACATTGCTTTTGATGTCAATGATGAGGCATGGGCCAGGGAGCAGTGAAACCAGGGGTGCCCCCGCTCCCCCACCACCTACCACCTCCTCTGGCTCAGGCACCTTGGTGCTGACCTGCCAGCTTCTGTCTCACTCTGGAAGCCTATACTTTAAGAGCATTGCTTAGCCCAGCTGAGCTCAACCCAGGAACCAAGAGACCAAGGTTCTATTCCGTCAGGGCCCATGCCTGGGTTTTGGGCTTGATTCCCAAAGAGGGCATGCAGAAGGCAGCAGATTGATGATGTTTCTCTCTCATCAATGTTGCTATCTCTCTCTCCCTCTCCCTTCCTCTCCCTAAAAAACAATAAACATGATAAACACACATACACACACACACACACACACACACACACACACACATACATTTTTAAAGCATTGCTTGTTTCCAGGTACTCATTTCTCTGCGTTTGAGAGATTTAATACTTTCACTGTTGAGCCTCTAAGGAAGGCACTGGATGTCAAAGTCCTTGCAATGTGTATGTGGAGAAGGGCCTTTGAGGGAAGGAGATTCTTTGAATCCTTTTGTAGGATCCCTTCCCTTTCCTCCAGAAAGCAATGGCAAGCTCTTGTCCTACAGAAATGGAATCCACTCTCTTAAATCTAGGAAAAGTGTACCTATAACACAATTTTGGGGTGCTTAATGGGATATCAGATATTTGGAGGGCAGGTTCCCCAGCCAAATCTACTGATAGTCCAGTACTACACCACAGCTTCCTGCTCACTACCACTCCCTCCACACATGCTCCTTAGGCAGGAGCTGTGACCATGGAAATATATTATTTTTTAAAAAGCAAGCAGCCCCAGGCTTGGGAACTAGCAGCAGGGAGGTTAGTAGGGTGCTCCTGTGTCATCCCTCCAGGCGAAGTGGGGAGGGAATGGGAGAGGGGGATAATGTTCCATGTTCTATTCCAACCTTTACCAGGTTCGGGTTCTGCTCTCTCCCTGGTCAGTATCGCTGCACCTCGGCCAGGCACTGCTATCTGGGAGGCACTCCGCCTGCAGACCGGGGGCCCAACTTCAGACAGGAAATGGGAGCCAAGAAGTTGCAGAGCCGCCAAGCCCATGTGGCTCAGTGGTTGAGCATCAACCTGTGAACCAGGAGTCAGGGTTCTATCCCCTCAGGGTACAAGCTGGATCCCCAGTGTGGGGCGTGCAGGCAGCAGCCCATGGATGATTCTCTCTCATCATTGATGTTTCTATCTCTCCCTCTCCCTTCCATTCTAAAATCAATAAAAATATTTTAAATATATTTTATTGATTTTTTACAGAGAAGAAGGAGAGAGGGATAGAGAGTTAGAAACATCGATGAGAGAGAGAGACATCGACCAGCTGCCTCTTGCACGCCCACTACTATTTTATTGATTTTTTTTACAGAGAGGAAGGAGAGAGGGATAGAGAGTTAGAAACATCGATGAGAGAGAGACATCGACCAGCTGCCTCTTGCACACCCACTACCGGGGATGTGCAACCAAGGTACGTGCCCTTAACCGGAATCGAACCTGGAACCTTTCAGTCCGCAGGCCGACGCTCTATCCACAGAACCAAACCGGTTTCAGCAGGGAGACACCTCCTTAACCCCACAGGCGCCGAAGGACAGAAATGTGAGCAGCAGAGGGGAGAGCTAGCAGCTTCCCAGCTGAGTGCAGCCGATCCGCTGGGAGCTTGGGAGGAGGAGCACCCCGGGTTCCGTAGGGGGTGGGAGGTCCAAGAGCCCGCCTATTTTCAACCCCGGAACCACCTCCGCGGAGCCTCGCCCTCCCTCGCGACTCCCAGTGGCAGCGCCCCAAGTCCCAAGCCCCGCTCCGCGGGGTGCGGTCCCTTTAAGGCGGTGGGGGCGGGGCACGCGGTGTTGTCAGTGTCAGCCCGCACGCAGCCCCCGGTAGCCCGGCCGAGCGGCCGGAGCCCCGCGTTCCTGCAGCCGACCCGGCGGACCCCGGGGGCTCGCGCCTGGGCGGTGCGAGGATCCCGGCGCGGCCGGCGACTAGCCGGAGCGGGACTGCAGGACCGAGGAGCGACCGACCGCGGAGAGGCACCCGGCGCGGTGGCCCCAGGGCCCCCTGATTGCTCCCCGTGCCCCCACCTTCCCGGCGCCCGCCCCGCCGCGCGTCCGAGCCCGCGCGCCCAGCCCCGGGGGAGCCGCCCGCCCCCTGCCGCCCTGGCCATGCTCCCCCGGGGCAGCGGCTGAGCCGGAGCGGCCCGGAGCGCAGCCCGCGCGGAGCATGGAGCCGGGCCGGGCCCTGCGGGACGCCGGCTGGGCGGCCCTGCTGGTCCTGTTCGCGGCCTCGCTGCTCACGGTGCTCGGCTGGCTGCTGCAGTCTGCGCGCGGCTGGTGGCGGCGGGGGGCGCCCGGGGACCGGAGCCCGGGACCCGCTCCGGCGGCCGAGCCCGGGGGGCCCCTGCGGGAGCTGGGATTGTGGCGCTCGCTGCTGAGGCTGCGGGCAGCTCCGACCGGCGCCCCTGGGGAGCCCGGCGTCCGGGGCCTCCTGGCGTCCCTGTTCGCCTTCAAGTCTTTCCGGGAGAACTGGCAGCGGGCGTGGGTGCGAGCGCTCAACGAGCAGGCCTGCCGGGCCGGGGTGAGTCTACGGGACACCCGGGTCCCCTCGCTCAGCCTTCCCTTCCCCGGGAGGGACCGCTCGCTGCTGCCCCGAGGGCCGGGTGGGGTGGGGATCAGCGGGGAGCCCCGTGGCCTCTCTTCCACTTTGGGGTCAGAAAAAGGTGCAGGTGAGGCTGGAGGTGGCAGAAAGCCGGCTGGGTCCCCAATTCAGTGTTCTTTTAGTCGGGATACCCTGGCTCCCAACCCCACTCCAAACTGCTGTTCTCATAGCAACGCTAATCCCTGAGCGAGAGCACTTCCGCCCAGTCTGTGCGCGGATTGCGTTGTGGAGTGGGGGGCTGGTGGAGGTGGTGGTGGTGGGGGGGGACGCTGTGAGAATAGGAGGGAGATAGGTAGTACACCTTCCCAAGGAATTTGCCTGGTTCTCCTGCCTCCACACCCAGTTAACATTTCGGGTCTCAAGTCCCTGATGCAATCAGGCATATTCCAAAGGAGTCTGATGTGCCCCCTCCCCCCCCCCCCCCCCCCTAATCCGCTGCTAATGTTTCCATGCTGATGTGCTGGGGAAGGTGTTTAGGTGGAGAGCAGATAGACAATCCACACTCTTCCCCTAGATGGGCCAGCCTGTCACCAACTAGCCTAGTCTACTTCCTCCCATCGCACCACCCAGGAGGTGGCAGGAAGCTCTCTGAGACTGAGAGGTGGGGGGGAGGTCGAGGTCTCCCTCTCCCAGCGCCTGCCCACCTGGGCCAGGAATCTCCTTGTTCTCATCTACATCAGGCTCCTCACTCAGAATGGTCTCCACCACCACTGGGAGAGCTTTACTAACTCCCAGATGCCTACACACAGAAGAGGCCACACGAGAAGTTGCCCTGTCTCCTGCCCAGGTGGCTGGCAGAAATCCAAATGCAATCTTTCAGTCAGTCTTGAACTCGCACCTCACCTGGCATTCCCTGCACCTTGTCCCTTGGTCAGGAGTGACTCCCCAGGGCAGCTGACTCAGCTGGACATTGGCCTCTCTACAGGGAGTAAGGAGATTGGGTTCCAAGCATCCATCTCCCCATTGCCTTGGGCCTGGCCTCCAGACTAACAACTGCAGGAGCCAGGCATTGGCTTCCCTCGGGTGGGCTGATAAGCCTCTTGGATCTGTTTCCTCCCATCCCAAGGCCCAAGGAAGAGCTGTCAGTCCGTCTGGGCTGCCCCATTCTCCTTCCCTCCCTGCTCTCCAGGCAGGGCTGTGGCAGGTTGCCTCACTGCAATGAAAGAATGAGGAAGCTCTTTCAAGACCTAAGCTAAGCAGCTTTTGCTCCCTATACTGCCCTGCCGTCTGCGGGGAGGGATTAGCCAGGCCTCTGGACCCTGGAGCACCTTGAGCTTGCTTTTCTTCCCAGTCCCTCTGGTAAAGTTCCCCAAGGCCAACCATGCTATCTTCATCTCCAAGAGTGTGGAGAGAATCATACTCTTGTGCATCCACATCCTATTTATCTGGAAGGAGGTGTGGCCTCATTTCTCCAGCTTTGCCTTGAATAAGTGGGCCTTACTGTTTTACCCTTAGCTCAGTCGTGTCTCTGACTGCCCAACTATCATATATAGGTGGCAACCTACAACTTTATTATTGGTTTCTATGCTTCCCTTTTCCTTTGGGTGGAGGGTGGAGGATGAAGAGGAAGTTGGGGGGAGAAGAGGGAGGCTCCTGGTATTCCAGGAAAAATCTAGGACCTCTGCTCAAGGTGGCCTGGTCTCCGTGATAGGCTAGCTCCCCACTTCTCATTGGCAGCTGTAGGTCCTGGTGAGGTGGGTTTGGAGGACAACACATCCTGTTTGAAAGTCCTGAGCCAGACGGGTCAGAAGCCAGCCTGCGGCTACAGCCTCAGCAGAGCCAGGTTCCGTCAGCAACTGAGCAGGCTCGCCCTGAAGAGGCAGCTCCAAAGACCTGATACTGTGTTCACATTATTCCCTCAGAGCTCCATCCAGATCGCCTTTGAGGAGGCGCCCCAACTCTTATCCAGAGCCAGCATTGGTCACGTGACCTGTGTAGACCAATCAGAGAACACCATGGTAAGGGTCTTCTGGGTCTCAGAGGGGGCTGATTCCAAGAGTTCCCTTTAGTCCAAGGGCTCTTAACCTGAGGTTGATGAATGACGAAGGAACCCAAGGACTGGCTTCAGGAGGTCTGAGGATCTCACTAAAGTGGCATGCAACATGCATACATGTGTTCATATCTGCATTTTCTGGGGAGAAGAGTCTTTGGCTTTTCTATGATTCTTTTATGGTCTTGTGGCCCCCAACAGTAAAGTATCAAGGACAACTGACGTGGGGAGGGTCTGCAGATCCATCGCAGAGCAGGGCCAAGCAGGATGGCGCATCCTTCCTCCATGCCTAACCCCATGCCTTGCCTGTCCCAGGTGCTGCATTGCCAGCTCTCTGCTGAGGAGGTGATGTTCCCAGTTTCTGTGACCCAACAGTCCCCCGCTGCCGTCTCCATGGAGACCTACCACATTACTCTGACACTGCCACCAACACAGGTGGAGGGGGTGGGAAATGGAGTTGGGCAGCAGGTGGTTCAATTGCCTCTGCCTTTTCATTTGGGCTCCTTTCTGAGAGGGGATGGGGGGGGGAATAATTGGAGGAGTAGGCAAGTCATCTCAGTCTCTTTGTCCCTGTCTAGTTGGAAATTAACCTAAAGGAAGTCCCTGGTGAGGGGCTTCTTGTGTCCTGGGCCTTCAGGAACCGCCCAGATCTCAGCCTGACCGTGCGTCCCAAGCTACAGGCCAGAGAGGTAAGGGGGCAGGGCTGGGGGGCTGCGGGGCTGAAGGGGGCAGGAAGAGGCAGAGCAGGGAGGAGGAGGCCGAGCTGCCCTCCCACCCCCGTCTCCGTTCTCTTCTCCCTGCAGAGAGGTGAGGAGCAAGTGGAGGTCTCCACGATTGAGGAGCTGATAGAGGATGCCATCGTCAGCACCCAGCCAGCCATGATGGTCAACCTCAGGGTGTGCTCTGCCCCTGGAGGGCTGGTGAGTAGGCACTGAGAACAAATAGTTGTGTCCTGACCGGTGTGGCTCAGTTGGTTGAGAATCAATCCATGCACCAAAAGGTCACAGGTTCCATTCCTGGTCAGGACACATGCTGGGTTTTGGGCTCAATCCTCAATAGAGGCTTGTGGGAAGGAGCTGACTAATGTTTCTCCCTCTCCCTCTCCCTTCCTTTCTCTCCAAAAATCAGTAAGAACATTTTTTTTGAAAGAAGCTAATTGTTCGCAGGCACAGTGTCTCCAGGGTACTAGGCTGTAATTCCCTCTGACCTCCTCTGTACTTAGGTGCCCAGTGAGAAGCCCCTCACCCTGTCCCAGGCCCAGCCTGCCAGCCTCAGACCCACCCGCTTACTCCTCCGGCAGCTCCGGGCCTCGCACCTGGGGAGTGAGCTGGAAGGTGAGCACTCACTGTGGCCAGGGCTGCGGGCTGTGCTCACAGGCACGTGGCCTTTCTGTTGCTCTGTGGCTCCGTCTTTGGTCTGCATCACATTTCCGTCTCCTCCAGGCACCGGGGACCTGCGCTGTGCGGCCGAGCTCGACAACCCCGCACAGCAGAGGTGGACCAAGCCCACGAGGGCGGGCCCTGAGGTCGAGTGGACAGAGGACCTGGTCCTGTAAGGATCCCCCGCCCCTCCCGCTCCCCGGGCAGACTGAGTCCTCCATCCTGGCAGGAACCAGCTCTGTTTTCACTGAACCTGATGTGTGCCCCTTAGGCCAGGCCCAGCTAGGTCCTGGTAGAGATGTGACCAGGACACAGTGCCCGCCTTGGGGTGGCAGAGACAGACGTATGGAAAGAGCTCGGAGTCAGTGGTCTCGTGGTTTACAGCAAGTGCACAGGAGCGCCTCCCGGGAAGAGTAACTCCTGGAGGCAGTAAGGGTCAAGCAGGCGTCCTGGCGGAGGCGACATTTAAACCACACCTTCGAGTACCAGGAGGGTTCCAACAGGCTGTTCTCGGCAGAGGGAAGAGCAGGCAAAGGAAAGATGGTGTGACAGAGAGAGACTGGAAGGCGGATGGGGCAGGGCAGAGGGGCCTGATGCCCCGCTGAGGAATATGGCCTCCTGTTCTCCGGGAAGAGAAGGCCTCGGAGGGTAGGGATGAATCTGAGTGGAGCACTCGGACTGTGTTGTTTCTGTACATCGCTGTCTGCCTCTGGCCTGTGGTCAGTTCGAGGTGGATTCCCTCTGCTAACCTCCCCCCTCCCTGCCCCTGCTTCTCCCGGCTGCAGGGATCTGGGCCCCCAGAGCCGGGAGCTGGTCCTCAGGGTGCTGAGGAGCAGCCACGGTGGAGACGGTGAGTAGGAGGCGGGAAGGAGCACCTAGGTGGGGGGCAGGTGCTGAGTGGAGCCCGACAGTGGGCCCAGCTCATGGCGCTGCCCTTCCCCAGCCGAACTCCTGGGCCAGGCCACACTGCCCGTGGGCTCCCCTTCCAGACCACTGTCCCGGAGACAGGTGTGCCCGCTCACCCCGGGGCCCGGGACAGCCCTGGGGCCCGCAGCCACCGTGGCAGTGGAGGTGAGGAGCGACCCGGGAAAGATGGGAGGAGGTAGCAGAGGGTGGTCCCTGAGGCCGGGCCTCTTTGCGCTCCCACCCCTCGACAGCTTCAGTATGAGGAGGGTTCCCCCAGGAACTCCACCCTCTCCACACCACGCCCCAGCATCACACCTACCAAGAAGATCGAGCTGGACCGCACCATCATGCCTGATGGCACCATTGTCACCACGGTCACCACAGTCCAGTCCCGGCCTCGCACTGTAGATGGCAAATCAGGTAAGAAGAAAGAGCTGGGAGCCCAGGGGTGGCCAGGGGCTCTGAGCGGCAGGACAGGGAAAGGCAAGGAAAGTGCTAACCCTAACCACCTGGCTTCCCCACCGCATCTTCCTCGTGGTCTCTGTCTCCCCCAGACTTCTTCCCCCTCACCCTCCCGCGCCCTGATGGTCCCTCCCATGTCAACCCTGGACCCACCCACCCCGCAGTGGGACCCATGCACTTCCCCCTCCCTAAGTCTTTTCAGGGGTCCGGTCTGTTCCCCTCTCTCCCCAGCCCCCCTGCCTCACCTTCCTTCCCTCTAGCCTCCACCAGCCAGTACCCTGTAGGGTCCTTCCACAGCCAGTGGCCTCCATGGTGCTTCTTCTGCTCCCAGGGCCTCCATGCATTCTCCTGTCTCTCAGGTCCCTCTGTCCAGGGCCCCACACACCATCTCCACCTCGGTACTTCATAGCTTCTCCCCACACCCCCACAGTTCCCATGGTACCTCTCTGTCCCCAGGGCTTCTTTTTTTAAAAATAAGGAATATGAGTTATTTTTTTGTTAAATACGTATATTTTTATTGATGTGAGAGAGGAAGGGAGAGGGAGAGCGAGAGAGAAACATCAAAGATGAGAGAGAACCATTGATTGGCTGCCTCCTGCACACCCCACACAAGGGATCAAGCCCCCAAACCCGGCCTGTGCCCTTGACCAGAATCGAACCTGGGACCTTCAGTCCACAGCCCGATGCTCTATCCACTGAGCAAAACCCCCAAGGACTCCATGGCATCTTCGTAATCACTTCTGTGATTCATCATCTCTGAGTCACCCCTGCCCTCTGAGTCACTAAACCTACCTTTCAACAAAGATGGGGGGGGGGCATTCTCAAACACCCCCAGCTCACTAACCCTCCCCCACCCAGCAGACTCCCCCTCCCGCTCCCCGTCCAAGGTGGAGGTGACCGAGAAGACAACGGTGCTAAGTGAGAGCAGCGGCCCCAGCAGCGCCCCCCACAGCAGCAGCGGTGAGTGGGGACCTGGGAGGTGGGAGTGTCAGCTGGCACTGGGGACCCAAAGTCAAAACCATGTTGGCGGGGACCTGGGGGTTCTGGTCTAAGGGGAGCTGGAGCGGAGTGGGGTCCACCGTCTGCCCAGCAGGAGAGAGCCACCTTGCCAACGGCCTGGACCCTGTGGCAGAGACAGCCATTCGCCAGCTGACAGAGCCCAGCGGGCGGGCAGCCAAGAAGACACCCACAAAGCGGAGCACCCTCATCATCTCAGGTGTTTCCAAGGTAACGGCTCTGGGAGAGCAGCCGAGGTGCAGAAGCCCTCAGTCACTGCAGTCCCTTCAAACCTGTCCCTCTCGCCAGGTGCCCATCGCGCAGGACGAGCTGGCGCTATCGCTGGGCTACGCAGCCTCTCTCGAGGCCTTGGCGCAGGACTATGCCAGAGACGGCAGCGGCCCCTCTCTCCCGCCCCCGGACCCCCCAGCCACCTTCCCAGGAGCCCGGGATGCCCTCTGCAGCCCCGCCAGTGTCCAGGAGGCAGATGAGACCACACGTTCGGACATCTCCGAGAGGCCGTCTGTGGATGATGTTGAGTCGGAAACAGGCTCCACTGGTGCCCTGGAGACCCGCAGCCTCAAGGATCACAAAGGTGGGGAGAGGTCGGCAGCCCCCTCCTCTGATACCTAGTGTCATGACCTGGGTCCTCCTGGAACCTCAGGGACAGGAAGGCCGAAGCCAATGGGCTGTGTCCTTCCTCAGGGGCTGCGAGGCCCAGCCGGGCTCAGCGAGCGAAGGGAGAGAGGGGAGAGGGAGCTGGGCACGCTGGTCCTGTGGCTTATTTACCACGAGTTTCCTTTTCCCGTGTCTAAGTGTGTCTCTTCCTTCCCGTGTGTGCTTTTTTCTTCCTTCCCTTTCTTTTATATATATATATATCTTTATTGATTTCAGAGAGGAAGGAAGAGGAAAAAGAGAGATAGAAACATCAATGATGAGAGAATCATTGATCGGCTGCCTCCTGCACACCCTCCACTGGGCATCCAGCCTGCAACCCTTGTATGTGCCCTGACCGGGAGTTGAACCATGACCTCCTGGTTCACAGGTCAATGCTTAAGCACTGAGTCACGCCACCGGGATGAGGACATTTCTTTATTTTATTTTATTTTTTTTAAATATATTTTATTGATATTTTACAGAGAGGAAAGGAGAGAGAGAGAGAGCTAGAAACATCAATGAGAGAGAAACATTGACCAGCTGCCTCCTGCACACCTCCTACCGGGGATGTGCCCGCAACCAATGTACATGCCCTTGACCGGAATCGAACCCGGGACCTTTCAGTCCACAGACTGACGCTCTACCACTGAGCCAAACCGGTTTTGGCATGAGGACATTTCTTTAGAGACACCCTCTGCTCAGTCTTGGTCTTTCCGTCATGAAGAGTCCCGGGGGGCCAGTCTGTGGGCACAGAGAGGCGGCCCCGGCCAGTCCTGCGGTCAGCAGGACACAGACTCCCACCAGCACCGCTGGCTCCTCAGCCAGGACCAAGGGCACGTTTTGTCTCTGCTTTCTCCTCCAGGCCCAGGGCCTGGTCTCTTCTGCATGACCGACCCCTCCATGCTTGGTCTTTTTTATTTTTTAATGTATTTTATTGATCTCAGAGAGGAAGGGAGAGGGAGAGAGAGAGAAACATTAATGATGAGAGAATCGTGTATCGACTGCCCCCCACTGGGGATCTAGCTCACAACCTGGGCAAGCGATGGGTAATAGAACAGAGACCAGGTTGGCCAGGCATGCTGGTCTCCCCCCCCACCCCCCCATCAGCGTCCCTCCCCCGCTCAGTGCCCCTCCCCCTCCAGCCCCTCCCCCGCTCAGTGCCCCTCCCCTCCAGCCCCTCCCCTCCAGCCCCTCCCCCGCTCAGTGCCCCTCCCCTCCAGCCCCTCCCCCGCTCAGTGCCCCTCCCCTCCAACCCCTCCCCCGCTCAGTGCCCCTCCCCTCCAGCCCCTCCCCCGCTCAGTGCCCCTCCCCTCCAGCCCCTCCCCCTCCAGCCCCTCCCCTCCAGCCCCTCCCCCACTCAGTGCCCCTCCCCTCCAGCCCCTCCCCCGCTCAGTGCCCCTCCCCTCCAGCCCCTCCCCTCCAGCCCCTCCCCCGCTCAGTGCCCCTCCCCTCCAGCCCCTCCCCCGCTCAGTGCCCCTCCCCTCCAGCCCCTCCCCCGCTCAGTGCCCCTCCCCTCCAGCCCCTCCCCCGCTCAGTGCCCCTCCCCTCCAGCCCCTCCCCGCTCAGTGCCCCTCCCCTCCAGCCCCTCCCCGCTCAGTGCCCCTCCCCTCCAGCCCCTCCCCTCCAGCCCCTCCCCCGCTCAGTGCCCCTCCCCTCCAGCCCCTCCCCTCCAGCCTCTCCCCCTCCAGCCCCTCCCCCGCTCAGTGCCCCTCCCCTCCAGCCCCTCCCCTCCAGCCCCTCCCCGCTCAGTGCCCCTCCCCTCCAGCCCCTCCCCGCTCAGTGCCCCTCCCCTCCAGCCCCTCCCCTCCAGCCCCTCCCCCGCTCAGTGCCCCTCCCCTCCCCGCTCAGTGCCCCTCCCCTCCAGCCCCTCCCTCTCCAGCCCCTCCCCCGCTCAGTGCCCTCCCCTCCAGCCCCTCCCCTCTGGCCCCTCCCCCGCTCAGTGCCCCTCCCCTCCAGCCCCTCCCCCTCCAGCCCCTCCCCTCTGGCCCCTCCCCCGCTCAGTGCCCCTCCCCTCCAGCCCCTCCCCCTCCAGCCCCTCCCCTCCAGCCCCTCCCCCGCTCAGTGCCCCTCCCCTCCAGCCCCTCCTCCGCTCAGTGCCCCTCTCCTCCAGCCCCTCCCTCTCCAGCCCCTCCCCCTCCAGCCCCTCCCCTGCTCAGTGCCCTCCCCTCCAGCCCCTCCCCGCGCAGTGCCCCTCCCCTCCAGCCCCTCCCCTCCAGCCCCTCCCCCTCCAGCCCCTCCCCCGCTCAGTGCCCCTCCCCTCCGGCCCCTCCCCTCCAGCCCCTCCCCTCCAGCCCCTCCCCGCTCTGCGCCATCTCCCCGCAGTGAGCTTCCTGCGCAGCGGCACGAAGCTCATCTTCCGCCGGCGGCCCCGCCAGAAGGAGGCAGGCCTGAGCCAGTCGCATGATGACCTCTCGGACACCATGGCCTCGCCCAGCGTCCGCAAGAAGGCCGGCAGCTTTTCCCGCCGCCTCATCAAGCGCTTCTCCTTCAAGTCCAAGCCCAAGGCCAATGGCAGCCCCAGCCCCCAGCTCTGAGGGCCCCCTGCGGGCCGAGGGCGTCCGGGAGAGAGCAGCCCCCCCTCCCTCCGGGCCCTGCAGGGGTGGGGGGGAGACTGAGCCGTCCCCTCCCGGCGTGGCTGGCCTTCCCCCTCAGCAGGGTTCGGGGCGCCCCGCCCCAGGCCTCTGCCTCTCCGCCCGGCGGTGCGCGGACCGGGCAGCTCAGCTCAGCGGCAGGACCCGCGGCGCGGCCGGCCGGGCGGGTTCTCCCAGGGTGCCGCCCCGGCCCCGCCGCCCGGCCCTTTGGACCTTTTGTACTTGACCCCGGAGCCTTCCGCCCTGGCGGCCTCAGGGGCTCCGTGGAGAGACTGCACCCCGGAGTGTGGACACCGTGGTGGCCATTGCTGTGTGAGGATCTGGAATTTAATTTATTAAAGTCCGATTGGAATTTATAAACTGGACCACTGGTTATCCTTTGAGAGGTGAGGGCAGTGAGGCTGAGGGGTTGATTGGGTGGGAGGATCCCAGGCAGCCAGGTACCGAGGGGGAGGGGACGCCCATTTGGATCTGCTGAGAACTTCCTTTCTCCCCAGCCGGTGTTGCTCAGTGGTTCGAATCCCCATCAGGGCACATGCCCGGTGGCTGCTTGATCCCCGGTGTGGGGCGTGCAGGAGGAAGCTGATCCATGATTCTCTTTCATCACTGATGTTTCTCTCTCTCCTTTTTCCTTCCTCTTTGAAATCAATAAAAATATATATATTTTAAAAGTTTCTTCCTGTCCTAACTGTTTTGGCTCAGTGAATAGAACGTCAGCCCGCGGACTGAAAGGTCCTAGGTTCAGTTCCAGTTAAGGGCATGTACTTTGGTTGCGGGCATTCTAAAAAATGAAAATAAAAGTTCCTTCCTGCAAGGAGGAAGGGACATGTAGAAAGGAGATGGAGAACGAGAGTCTTTAAAAGGTGAAGTTGTAGCAAAAAGTCACTCAGACAAAAAAGACAGTTTCCTAGTACTAGCATCTTCATTTCCCTTTTTAAAATTTTTTTCTTTTGTTAAATTCTCTCTCTGTCTCTCTCTTTCATTTCCCTTTCTTGAACAAGCTATTCCTTCCATAATATAACAGAATGCCGAGCATGCACTCTGGATCTAGCCTGTCTGGATTTGACTCCTGGTTCCATTAATTGTCTTTGTGACCTTGGACAAGTTATGTAACCCAGAGTCCTCAGTTTCCTCATCTGTAAAATGGGGAATGTGATAATAGCCATCATTTGGTTGTAGATGAGAAGTGATTAAAGTGCTTAGTGCTCTCCTGGCACACAGTCAGTGAGGGAAGAGGGTTAACTAGTGTCTTAGAAGAGACAGATTGGGAGGGGGAAGTATTTTTATTTTAAAAATATATATATTTTATTGATTTTTTACAGGGAGAAAGGATAGAGAGTTAGAAACATCGACCAGCTGCCTCCTGCACACCCCTCACCAGGGATGTGCCCATAACCAATGTACATGCCCTTGACCGGAATCGAACCTGGGACCTTTGAGTACTCAGGCTGATGCTCTATCCACTGAGCCAAACTGGTTAGGGCAGGGGGAAGTCTTTTTAAAAATTTTCAGTTATAGATCAGATATATACCATAGTAGTTAGACATTTATATAATTTATGAAGTGATCCCCAAGAAATCTAATACTCACCTGGAATTCTACATAGTTATTACAATTCTAGAGGCCCGATGCACGAAATTCATGCACAGGTAGGGTTCCTGGGCCTGGCCAGCAATCAAGGCTGATCAGGTTCCCTGCATCCCCACCCCCTCAGTGCCTCCTCCCACTGCAGCTGGTTGCCTGACATGTTCCACGTTGCCCCCTGGTGGTCAGCACATGTCATAGCATGGGATGAAACTCCTACCTGTGGAACTCCCAAGGGGACGCTGCCTATTAGCCTTTTAAAATATATATATATTTTATTTTTATTTTTTTATAGAGAGAAAGGGAGAGGGATATATAGAGAGAAACATCAATCAGCTGCCTCCTGCACACCCGCCAATGGGGATGTGCCTGCAACCAAGGTACATGCCTTGACTCGAATCGATCCTGGGACCCTTCAGTCTGCAGGCCAGCACTATCCACCAAGCCAAACCGGTCAGGGCCCTATTAGTCTTTTATATAGATAGATTATTATACTAGAGGCCCGGTACGCAAAATTGATGCATGGGTGGAGTCCCTCAGCGTGGCCTGCCGAGATCAGGCCCTAGCTTGTGCCCCCAGCCTTACAAGCCCCACCTGGCACCCCTTCTGGTGCCGCTGTCTGTGGGGTGCTTGGCACCCACTCACCTGCTCCATCGTCCCACTGTGGTCCTGCTTTCGTCAGGACCCATCAGGGCCGGCAGCACCTCCACTGCCGCCCACTGCCAGCGCCATGTTGCTGATGCCCACCATGTTCCCTGCACGTCATAGTGAGCAATCACACTCCTAGTAAATGACCATCCAGGGGGATAATTTGTATATTATTAGTAAAAAATAAAATATATTTATTATATAGGATTCTCTAAGCTACCCATTTGTCTTCTTAATTCCTTCACCTTTTTCATTCAGTTCTCCAACCCCCGCCCATCCAACAACGACCAGTTTGTCTTTCTGTTTTGTTTCCTTATTTTGTTCTTGATTCCACATATAAGTGAAATCATATGGTAATTATCTTTCTCTGTCTGTCTTATTTCACTCAGCACAATACCCTCTAGGTTCATGTACGTTGTTGCAAATGGTAAGATTTCATTCTTTTTTATGGCTGAGTAACATTCCATTGTCTACTGTATCACATCATCCTAATCCAATCATCTATTGATGGTACTTAGGTTGCTTTCATATCTTGGATATTGTAAATAATGCTGCAATGAATACAGGGTGCATATATCTTTTTGAGTTAGTGTTTAGATTTCTTCAAATAAATACCCAGAAGTGGAATTTCTGAGTTAAAAGGTAATCCTATTCTTTAATATATATATATTTAGTCCTAGCTGGTTTGGCTCAGTGGATGAGCGTCGGCCTGTGGACTGAAGGTCAGGGTTTGATTCCAGTCAAGGGCACATACTCAAGTTGCAGGCTTGATCCCCAGTAAGGGCGTGCAGGAGGCAGCCAGTCAATGATTATCTCTCATCATTGATGTTTCCATCTCTCTCTCCCTCGCCCTTCCTCTCTGAAAGCAACAAAATTAAAAATAAATAAATAAATAAAATACAGTATCTTTATTTCAGAGAGGAAGGAATCGGTAGAGAGAGATAGAAACATCGATGATAAGAATCATTGATCTATCTGGGAATCATATGCCCTGACTGGAAATCAAACAGTGACCTCCTGGTTCATAGGTCAACGCTCAACCCCTGAGGCACCGCAGCCAGGCGAGGTAGTCCTGTTTTTAATTTATTGAGGAGTCTTGCCGAAACCGGTTGGCTCAGTGGTAGAGCGTCGGTCTGCGGACTGGGAGGTCCCAGGTTTGATTCCGGTCAAGGGCATATACATTGGTTGCGGGCACATCCCCGGTGGGGGGTGTGCAGGAGGCGGCTGGTCGATGTTTCTCTCTCATGGACGTTTCTAGCTCTCTTCCTCTCGGTAAAAAATCAATAAAATATTTTTAAAAAATAATTTATTGAGGAGTCTCCATGCTGTTTTCCATAGTAGCCTCACCAGTTTCTAATTGGGGGCGGGGGTATTTCTTATAAAGGTTTCATCATAATAAAAATGGTTTCATTCCTAAATGTGGGCTAGTTGCAGGGAGTTATGGATACTAGCAAACTCTATGTCCCTGTTCCTGTGCTCTGGAACTTTCCCCCAGGATTTGAAACAGGCACCCTCCTGCACTGAGCCAGGGGCAGGAACCTGAGTGAGCCGCAGACACACCAATGACCTCGAGCAGACCACTTCTTTCTGGTCTCTGAAACGAGGAGTGGCCTGGATCATCGTTCCAGTGGCTCTCAGCCTGGCCACTCTGGCTCATCTATCGTGGGTGCTTTTGGGAGGCATTATGGAATTGCTAATAGTGCCCACAACCCTGTGATGCCGTATGTAGAAAGAGGGAAAGGATGTGGATATTTGGTTAATTTGAATATAGTGGTATGTTCAACGTTAGGCCTTGAGGACTCAGATTTAGCAAGCTATTTCCCCTGAAAGAAGGAATGCAGCTCTCCGCAGATCACAGAGGAGCAATTTCTTTGTTGACTAATATGACAAGACAGCCAAACACACTGAACTTGAAACTTCACAAGAAATGTTTTTAAAAATATATTTTTAAAATTGATTTTAGAGGGAGGAAAGGAGAGGGACTGAGATAGGAACATTAATGAGATGATCAACTGCCTCCTGCACACCCTCTACTAGGGATCAAGTCAGCAACCTGGGCATGTACCACATGACTGGAATCAAACCTTGACCTCCTGGTTCATGGGCTGTTGTTCAACCACTGAGCCATATTGACCAGACAGAAGAAACTTCATTTTTATTTTTATTTATTTATTTTTAAAAATATATTTATTGATTTTTTTAAAGAGAGGAAGAGAGAGGGATAGAGAGTTAGAAACATCGATGAGAGAGAATTATTAATCAGCTGCCTCTTGCACACTCCCCACTGGGGATGTGCCTGCAACCAAGGTACATGCCCTTGACTCGAATTGAACCTGGGACCTTTCAGTCCGCAGGCTGAAGCTCTACCTACTGAGCCAACCGGTTTTGGCAGAAACTACTTCTTCTTCTTCTTCTTCTTCTTCTTCTTCTTCTTCTTCTTCTTCTTCTTCCTTTTCTTCTTCTTCTTCTTCTTCTTCTTCTTCTTCTTCTTTTTTAAATAGATTGATTTTTACAGAGAAAGGAAAGGCTGGGTCATGCTGGCCAGGCCACAAGAAAATCCCTGATGGGAGGGCAGGTATTCCAATTTTGGATGGTAACTGGAAATTGTATTCAGCTTACAGTGCTGAGCTGCCCAGAACTCAATGGAACCACTTTGTAGAGAAGAAAAGCCTGATCACAAAATAGAGATTTTAAAGGGAATGCAAAAGATATAAAAAACATAACTTAAGCCAAAACCAGTTTGGCTCAGAGGATAGAGCATTGGTCTTCAGACTGAGGGATCCTGGGTTCGATTCCGGTTAAGGGCATGTACCTTGGTTGTAGGCACATCCCCAATGGGGGGTGTGCAGGAGGCAGCTGGTTGATGTTTCTCTTTCATTGATGTTTATAGCTCTTTATCCCTTCTCCCTTCCTCTATATAAAAAAATCAATACAATATATATTTTTAAAAAACATAGCTTAGAGGTTCAATTCCGGTCAAGGACATGTACCTTGGTTGCGAGCACATCCCCGGTGGGGGGTGTGCAGGAGGTAGCTGGTTGATGTTTCTCTCTCATGGATGTTTCTAGCCCTCTATCTCTCTCCCTTCCTCTCTGTAAAAGATCAATAAAATATAGTAAAAAAAATAAAGTTTTAAAAAATATATTAATAAAATTTTAAAAAACATAGCTTAATCAACTTTACCCACTTTACACTCTCAGAGGAGACCACAGCTTTTGATGAGTACGGATTGTTTTTAAGTTTTTGTGTCAGCTTTTAAAGAACAAATTTTAGCCCTGTTGGCTTGGCTCAATGGTTGAGCATCGACATATGAAGGAGGTCACAGTTTGATTCCTAGTGTTGGGTGTGCAGGTGGCAAGCAATCAATGCTTTCCTCTTATCATGGATGTTTCTCTCTCTCTCTCTGCCTCTCTCTGTGAAATATATACGTATATATATCATAACTAGAGACCCGGTGCACAAAATTCATGCACAGAGGTGTGTGTGTGTGTGTGTGTGTGTGTGTGTGTGTGTGTGTATGTATGTGAGGCCATCCCGCACCCTCTCTAATCTGAGATCCCTTGAGGGATGTCCAACTGCCCGGGATCAGGCCTAAACAGGCAGTTGGATATTCCTCTCACAATCCAGGACTGCTGGCTCCCAACCACTTGCCTGCCTGCCTGCCTGATTGCCCCTAACCACTCCCCTGCCAGCCTAATAAACACCTCATTGCTTCCCTGCCAGCCTGGTCACCCCTAACTGCCCTCCCCTGCCAGATGGTCATCCCCAACTGCCCTCCACTGCAGGCCCTGTCACCCCCAACTTCCCTCCCTTGCAAGCCTGGCCCCTCCCAACTGTCCTCCCATGCTGGCCTGATTGCCCACAATTGCCCTCCTCTGCCTGCCATCTTGTGCAGATATCTTGTCTCCACATGGGGGCGGCCATCTTGTGTGTTGGAGTGACCGTCAATTTGCATATTACTTCTTTATTATGGGGCTAGAGGCCTGTTGCATGAAGAGATTCATGCAATAGGCCTTCCTTCCCTTGGCTTCCAGCACTGGTTTTCCGCCGGCACCTGGGACCCAGGCCTTCACTCTGGACAGAGTCTTGCTTTCTTCATCTTCACTCCAGACTTCAGCTGGAGTCTGCCATATCTGCTTCAGAATCAGGCCAGAATCCTGCCATCTTTGTCTTCGCTGCTTTGTTGCAGACTCCAGCCAGAGTCTGCCGTCTTTGTCTTTGCTGTGGCCAGAGTGCAGCTCCTGTAGCTCCTTTGGCCCCCACCTGCCCTCTCATAGCAGGCATCCTGTCCCGTCCAGCCACTCCACGTCTAGAGCAGCTGGGTAGCCGACATATTTCTCCTTCTAATTTGCATATTCTCCCTGATTGGCTGGTGGATGTAGCAGAGTGATGGTTAATTTGCATGTTTCTCTTTTATTAGTGTAGATCCTAAAAGTATAATATGCTAATTAGGCCAGGCGACCTTCCAGATGAAGTCAGGGCTGAGAGGGAAGCCTGGATCCCAGGTGCCAGAGGGAAGCAGGGGAAGGAAGGCCTACTCTTGCATGAATTTCGTGCATCGGGATATATATATCTCAGAATGTGCCTGAGCAATCCAGCCAATATTCAGGCTATTTTCAAAAGAAGCAGATTGAGATAGAAGGAAACTATGCTGGACAGTAATACACTTCCTCAAATTTTGGAGACGTGTGGATCACAGAACTATCCTGAATTTTTGTCCTGTCAAAATTGAGTCTACACAATTCTGTGAGTGAAGTTTTTCTTCATGAAATTGCTAAATGAAAGCTACTAGTCATCTTTAGAAGTATAAATTGAATTAAAATAAGATTGGCATTTCATGAAGTGTTACTATTACCTTGCTTTTGAATGAATAAAGTTGATGAAATATATTTTATTATTGTATTATATTTTAAAACAAGGACAAAGCTATATATAATACACAGTTGTTAATAAACTTTATGTGCAAATTCCTGATTTTACTATAACTTTGCTTTTTGTTTTGTGAATCCTCACTGTAGGATTTTTTTTCATTGATTTTTAGTGAGAGTGAAAAGAAGAAGGGAAAGAGACCTAGAGAGAGCACATCAATGTGAGAGAGACACATCAATTGGTTGCCTCCTGAATGCACCCTGAACTGGGGCGGTGGATTGAGCCTATGACCAAGGTACATGCCCTTGATAGGAATCAAACCTGGAACTCTTCAGTCCATGGGCTGATACTTTATCCACCGAGCCATGAAATGCATTGTTGATTGATTAGGGAGAGAGGAGACAGTAAAGTGGGGAAACCTCTGGGATTGGATAAATAGATTACTTTGCTATTTTTAATGGAATCTTTATTTTATTTATATTGAATAATTGTTTTCTGATGACATAAACTATACAGGCTTATTTTTATTTTTATTTTATTTTTAAAAATAAGTCATTATTGTTCATATTATTACAAATGTTCCTCATTATCCCCCCTCCATTACTTCCCTCCACCAAGTTTCCATCCCACCCTCTGCCCTTTCCTATCCCCCATTGTCCTCATCCATAGGTGCAGTTTATGTTCAGTCTCTTCCCGCAACCCCCTCCCATTTCCCCGAGAATCATCAGTCCACTCCCCTTCCATACCTCTGATTCTATTATATTCACCAGTTAATATTGTTCATCATGATTTTTACTTCCCTTGGTTTTTAGATTCACTTATTGATAGTTACATATTTGTTATTCATAATTTTTATCTTTATTTTCTTCCTCTTCCTAAAGAACCCCTTTTAGCAATATAATCTGGCTTGGTGGTGATGAACTCCTTTAGCTTAAATTTATTTGTGAAGCTCTTTATCTGGCCTTCAATTATGAGTGATAGCTTTGCTGGGTAGAGTATTTTTGGCTGTAGGTTCTTGTTATTCATCACCTTGAATATTTTTTGCCATTCCCGTCTGGCCTGCATGGTTTCTGTTGAGAAATCAGCTGACAGTCGTATGGGTGCTCCTTTATAGGTAACTACCTACTTTTGTCTTGCTGCTTTTGATATTCTCTCTTTGTCTTTTGCTCTTGGAATTTTAATTATGATGTGTCTTGGTGTGGTCCTCTTTGGATTCCTTTTGTTTGGGGTTCTGTGTTCTTCCTGGACTTGTAAGTCTATTTCTTTCCCCAGGTGGGGGAAGTTTTCTGTCACTATTTCTTTCAATATGTTTTTGGTATCTTGCTCTCTGTCATCTTCTGGGATGCCCATAATTCTGATGTTGGTTCGCTTGAAGTTGCCCCAGAGGTTTCTTACACTATCTTCAACTTTCTGGATTCTCTTGTCTTCTTGCTTCTGCGGAGGAGTGTCCTCTGGCTCTTTGTGTTCCAAATCTTTGACTTGATTCTTGCAATCTTCCATTCTGTTTTTAGGACTCTGTATAATATTTTTTATTTCAGAGAATGTATTCTTTATTTCTAGTTGATCCTTTATTGTTTCGTGTTGATCCCTTTTCATATCCTCATAGGTCTCATTTATTTTATCAGCCTTTTCTATGAGATTCTTGAACAACTTTATAAGCATGGTTTTGAACTCTATGTCCAGTCGCTTTTTATCCTCCATGTCTTTCGTTTGTGATCTGTTTCCTCGTCTTGGCATTTTCGCTGCTTCCCTGAGTTGGTGGGTTGGGAGGATCAGCTGTGTCTATGCCAGGAGACAGCCTTATTCCACTAGACTTGGAAACCTGCAAAAGCCTCTGTGTTCAGCTTGGATGGGGTGGAGTTTCAGGGTGGAGCCTACAGCCGCGGCTTCCAGTTAGCTCCACCCTCTGAGGTTCCTGAGTCTCAGTGTACCTTAGTGTCCTTTGGTGTTCACTGCAAGCACCTCTGAGAGAAAGGCACCCTAGAGTTTCCCCCGCTACCAGACAGTCTAGTCTCTCCCCCAAAGAGCCCACAACTGGGGTTCAGTGCAGTTGGAAGTGGGGTTAAGAGCAGTCCGGAGCTTATGTCTCCTTCCTGCTAGGGCAATCCAGTGGCCCAATCAATAGTCTGTCCTCTGTTCGAAATGTGCACGACTCGGGGGCTCTGCCTTTTGCCGCTTCCCTGAGCCTCCGCCTTACAGTCGAGATTCCCTCTGTATGAGGCTGGGGCCCGAGGGTCTCACCCAGAACTGGGGTTCAGTGCAGTCAGAACTGGGGCTCAGCACAGTTCTGAGCTTTTGTCTCCTTCCCGCTAGAGCAATCCAGCAGCTCAGTGAACAGTTTGTCCTCTGGGGTTCTGCCTTCCGCCACTCCCCTTAGCTTCTGCCTTACAGCCCAGATTTCCTCCGTATGAGCCTGGGACCACAGGATCTCACCCAGAACTGGGGTTCAGTGCAGTCAGAGTTGGGTTTCAGCACAATACAGAGCTTTGATCTCCTTCCCGCTAGGGAACACCAGCCAGGCACTCAGCCGTCCCTCCTCTCCGGCTCCGTCCTCTCTCCACGCACATGCGGACCATTTCTCTGTACCTTAGGCTTTTACAGCTCCTCTGATTTTCCTTCTGGTTTTTTTCTTTCCTTCTAGTTGTAGAATTTCTAGTCAGTCTACTTTCCTGTAGTTCTGGATGATATCCACTTTATATTTTAGTTGTATTTTTTGAAATTGTTGAGTGAGACTGCAGTTAGGCGTTTACCTATGCCACCATCTTGGTTTTTCTATCTATACAGGCTTATTTTTAGGTTAGAAATATATAACACAATAAAATAACTATCCCAATGAACTTTATTAAGGTATGGAATTTATTTAACAAATGTATCTTGAACCCTTATTAAATTTCAGCCACTAGCCTAAGTGGTGGAATTATAAAGGTGAAGAACACATACTACCCCTGCCCTCTACCACTGACTGAGTCTGGTGCAGAGTGCAGATAAGGGGACAAGCAACTGCAGCAGGTGATAGAGCTGGCAGAGAGAAGTGCGGGGAGGTGATGTCAGGGATGACTTCTTGGAAAACAAGCATCTCCACTCAGACCAGAGAATGGTAGCAGTCACACGAGAACACCTGGAAGGCGAGAAGTGGAAGGTTGTTTCAGGCAGAGGAAACAGCAACCACAAGGCAGAAGAGGTTAAGAGGCGGCCAGCAAGTCGTGGTGGAGAAACTGAAAGAAATCTGAGGCTGTTGGCTGGGTAGCTCAGTTGGTTAGAGCATTGTCCTGAGACCCCAAGATTTAGGGTACATACAAAAGTCAACCAATATAAATTTAAAAAAAAAAGAGTCAACCAATAAATGCAAAAACAAGTGGAACAACAAATCTCTCCCCGCACCCCTGTTGCTCTCAAATCAATAAAATTTAAAAAACAAACAAAATTGGGGCTGGAGCAGGAAGTGAGGTGAAGGAAGGATTCAAGACATAACTGGAGTTTGCAGGACCCACATGCTGAAGAGTCTAGGAAGCCTCAGTATGGTTTTGGGGTCTTGCCCTGAGGCCAGTAGAATGCCTTTGAGTGGTCAAAGCAAAGTAAGTGGTTGATCCCTTTTGCTCTCTATAAAGATCACTTTGAATGTTCCATGGAAAGTCATTGTGGCAGCTGTTAATGTAAGAAACATTCAAACCTGTAGGGAATTCTTTGAGTTTATTTGAGCCAAACTGTTGACAGTTGCCAGAAGTAGAATCCCAACACATTGAGACAGTGCTCTGGAAAATGGTTGTTCACTTATTTTTATAAATTACCATCAGAGGTGACAGAAGTGGGTTATGTGAAATGCATTGTTGATTGATTAGGGAGGTAGGAGAAAGTAAAGAGGGGAAACCTCTGGGATTGGATAAAAAGTAAAATGAGTACAGCGTAAACCTAAGAACCAGGTCAGGGTTCAATTGCTGGTCAGGGAGCTGGCGGGCTCCATCCCCATTGTGGGTCGCGCAGGAGGCAGCCGAACAATGATTCTCTCTCATCGTTGATTGTTTGCTTTCTCCCTCTCCCTTCGTTATGAAATCAATTTAAAAAAAAAACGGATTAAGAGGGTGAAAGATAGAGGTAGGACCCAGTTTTAGCCGAGCAGTGTTGGCAGCACTGGGCACCCAGCTTCTGACACCTCGCAGTCCAGGCAGCCAGCTAAACGCGTGAGCCAATCCGGGGGTTGAGACCCGACTGGCACCGCCCGCGAGGCCTGCGCAAGTGCAGTGGCCCGGGCGCGCCTGCGCGGTTGGAGGAACTCCGCCCTCGGGCTCCCGGCTGAGCCGCGCGGCGCTAGGACCCCTGCGGCGCCCGCCTCCCTTTCTTTCGCTACAGCCCGTAGCCCCGCGCGCCCGCCCCTTCCGGGTTTTGGCGCGTGCCCATCCCGTCAGTCGCAGCGGCGATTGGCTGTCGCTGACGTCGCTCAAGTGCCCTTCCGGAAATGGTCGCGGTAGAAGGGGAGCTGGAGAGACGCGGGAGCCGAGGGGCGGTAAGCGGGAGCCTGCGCCCGGTGGGCAGCGTGTGGGGCCGCCGCGGGCTTCGAGGCCCGGCTCTTTCCGAGTCGCCCCAGCGAGGCTTCCTCTCGCCGCTCGGCCACGGCGGTCGGCCTGCTGCCTGCGCGCCCCGAACCTCCCTGCTCTCTGGGTCCCCGCGGGGCTGCGACACGGTGGTGTTCCCCCCCCCCCCCCCAAGCCCCTGCCTTCGGGGGCAGGGCCCGGGCAACTGCGGGGTCGCGCAGAAGAGGCGCTGCTCCCGGGAGGGTCTCCTTTCTTCTCTCCGAGCCCTGCCTGTCCTGCGGGCCCGGCGCCCTCCTCTGGGGCAGGACTCTCCGCGATTTCTCGCCTGATTTCCCTCGCGGGCGCTTTGTTTTGGTCGCAGTCGTCTCGCGTCGGGCCTTATCTCTTCTGCGGAATTGTGAGTCGTCAGGGGCTCAGAGCCCGGGTCCCTCCTTCTGAGTCCCATTCGAGGTTCATTCGGTGTCCCGGTTGTACTCACCCGCCAGCACTTGCTGATGGCGTCTTCATAGGATTCCTGTTGAAAAGACGTGCGAAGGCCCTCGGGTTTTCCTTTGGTTGACCTTTCTTGTAGAATTAGATCAAGCTTAAATCAGCGCACCATCAGAAGCAAGGATACGTCACGAATAGTTAACATTTGTTGAGTTCTAGTGGTGTGTTTTGCTGAGCACTTTAATATTACGTAATTGGTTCATAAGTAAATTCAATGAGACAGGTATAATTATTCCCATGCTATTTTGCCTAAGGTCGTGTAGCTAGTTGGAGTAGATTTCTGTAACTAGTTGGAGTAGATTTGTGACCAGATCTGTTGACTGCATTACCCATGACTGAGATATTAGTAACCCTTTTTACGTTCAAGGAAACAGGCTTAGAGGAGCTAAGTGATTTGTCCAAAAATTAAATAACAGCTTCGTTGGTTGGAGCGTCCAGCCAAAGTTGCGGGCTCCATCCTCAGGGCGTAGACAAGAATCAGCCAATGAATGCATAGGTGGAATAACAGCTCGATGTTTCTGTCTCCCTTCCTCTCTAAAGTAAGTGAATTAAAGAAAAAAGGTAATAAATTAAGTTTGCTTAAATATTAAGAGACCCCCTGCCCCTGCAGTTAGAATTGAACAGGGCAAGGGGCAGGCCCTCTAAGAGCTTCCAACATACTGGAGGAGCCTGACAAAGTGTTTAGTGAAACATTTTGGGATTGTGTATATAGATGTGATGTCTGTGGGGAGCAGAGAATCAGAAAAGTAAGACAGAGAGGAGGAAAATGGAGCTAAACTCATTGGCTTTGAGGTACTTTTCCATCAATCCCTAACTTTGTGACATTAGGTAAATTAACTTATTGGCCCATTTATTCATCAGTGAAGTAGAATAATAATAATCTTACCTCAGTGGGGTTCCTGTATTTAATCGTTTTTGTTTATTTACATACTTATTTATATTTTTATTTATTTCAGAGAGGAAGGGAGAGGGGGAGAGAGAGAAACATAAATGATGAGATAATCATTGATCACCTGCCTCCTGCTCACCCCACACTGGGGATGGAGCCCGAACCCCCTTCTCCCCTCGCACCCGCACCTGCACATGCCCTGCGCAGAAATCAACCTCGACCTGATTGATAGGTTGATTCTCAACCATGCCAGCTGTGCTATTAATGCATTTTTATATAAATGCTTAGAATAGTGCTTGACATTTATTGTTATATTATTCTAGGAATAGCCAAGTCATTGAGACAAAAAACTTGAACCCAAGTCTTCTTACAGCTGGTCCAGTACTCCACTACACAAGTTGTTGCCTCATTGCATTCCCTGCCTTGGGAAAATGTGGCGATCAGATGGTCACACTGTCCCTTAACTCCCCAGGGTAGAAATAAGCAGGGCACAGCCAAAGTAAGGATGGCTGGGGCCAGGGAAAGGATTCGGGGAACTTGCAAGGTTTCAGGTCATTCTAGATCTCTGGGTAGCCTGCCTCTGGGCTCAGCAGCAGTGTGTTTAGAATATTTGTGCTCAGGACTATGCTGGCCACAGTGTTAGTTAGGGTCACAGGTGGGTGTGAAGTGGCTTCTGCACAGAAGCAGCTAAGATTGCCCGGTTCGGTACGTGAGAATAGGACGCATGAAACAATCATGATGACCATGAGCAGCATAAAAGTAGGTTTGAGATGTTCTGGGGAAGCCTGCAAACCCATGCTCACCCCAGTGTCGAAGGTGATGAGAGCTGTAGATTGAAGGGCTTTCTCTGGTAAGCAATTAGGTATAGTAGGCTCCTGTACTGGTGGGCATGATGGATTTTATGGATTTTGTATTCTCTTTTCCCGCCGCCGCCGCCTCTCTGTGTATAGCAGAGGCCTTTTTTATAGGCCCTGCCTGTCCCAGAGAGGCCAGAGGGAGCCGTGCCTACTCCCAGGGTCCACATGGTGGGGGCGTTGAGAATCAGTGAGAATTAGAATTTGTGACCCTTGGGACAGAGTCAAGGCCTCTAGCATCCTCTCACCCCCCAGAACTGTTGCTCACAGTGTCATCCTCTGCTGCCTGCTTTCTTTTAACGAGGAAAACTTCTCAAACTCTTGTTTTGGAACTGGCCGCATGAGAATGGAGGAGTGCTGAGTTAAAGGGGCAGATTCCTAGACTTCACCCCAGCCTTCCTGAATCCAAACCCCTCGGTGAGAACAGGAGAACTCTGCATTTGTGTGCTTTTCTAAAAATTGAAAACTTGAACAGGTTATTGTTGTTATTTGTTTTAATATTTTTATTGATTTGAGAGAGCGAGTAACATCAATTATGATGGGCTGCCTCCTGTGCACCCCACACTGGGGATGGAGCCCCAACCCAGGCATGTGCCCTGACAGGAAACCAACCTCGACCTCCTGATTCATATGTTGAGGCTCAACCACCAAGCCACACCAGCCAGGCAAGAACCTTTTGTTTTTTATTTAGCTTTCTTCAACAAATATTTAATACATACTTAAGCATGCTGAATACAAGTTAGGTATGGTATCAACTAGACAGATTTGGCCTCTTAGGTTCAAATGAAATCTGCATTAAAATATTTTTTTAAATTTATTTTTTGCAGAAAGGGATAGAGAGTTAGAAACATTGATGAGAGAAAATTGTTGATCAACTGCCTCCTGCATACCTCCGGCTGGGGATGTGCCCGCAACCAACGTACATGCCCCTGACCGGAATAAAACCTGGGACCCTTCAGTCCACAGGCCGACTGCTGTATCCACTGAGCCACACTGGTTAGGGCAGAAATCTGCATTTTGTATATTTATTTATTTGTAGTGCTCAGGTAAGAAGTTTATTAAAAAGCTCACGAGCAAGAGGGAATTATTCCCTCCCCAGGGAAAGGAAGAATGGGCTTCTCTCTTTTTTTTCTTCTTTACATTTTTGTTTAGAGGATGTTAGGGGAGTGTTGGAGTAAACCACCTGGTAAGTTAGGGAGAGGCAGATTGTATGGTATTTGAGAGTCTGGCGGGGCCTTGTGACATGATGCAATAAGAAATGAGGAGCGCCGAAACCGGTTTGGCTCAGTGGGTAGAGCATTGGCCTGTGGACTCAAGGGTCCTGGGTTCGATTCCGGTCAAGGGCATGTGCCTTGGTTGCGAGCACATCGCCAGTGGGGGGTGTGCAAGAGGCAGCTGATCGATGTTTTTCTCTCAACGATGTTTCTGACTTTCTACACCTCTCCCTTCGTCTCTGTAAAAAATTAATAAAATATATTTTTTTTAAAAAGAAATGAGCTTTGTGTTCATTTGCAGGCTGTGGAGTTAGAAGGAGCATGGACTTTGGAGTTAGCCCAACCTGACCTTGTCACACCTATTGCATGACCTTGAGCAAACCAGTTAATCTCTCTGAGCCTCAGGTCTTGATCTGTAAATAAAGTTAACCTGGCAGCATGGCTCCTTGATTGAGCATTGACCTCTGAACCAGGAGGTTACGATTTGATTCCAGGTCAAGGCACATGCCCAGATTTTGGGCTCCATCCTCAGTGCAAGAGGCAGCTAATCAATGATTCTGGTCATTGATGTTTTTCTCTCCTGCTCCCTCTCTGAAATCAATAAAAATATATATTTTTAAGATTGTGCTTACCTCATAGTGTGATGAAATTAAACGACACAATGTGAATAAAGTGCTTAGTATGGTGTTGGCATATAGTAAGTGCAAATTTAAAAACAGAAGGTTTTGGTATCCCATTTTGAAGCCGATGATGTTCAGGAGTAGAGGGTTAAGTTACTTGGCTAAAGTCATACAGCTAATGGATGGTGGTCCATGGAGTCTGGATTTGTACTCTGGTTCTTCTCCAAAGCCATCTCTTTGAACCTGAGCTTTGTTCTACTTCATACAAGAATAATTCCCTGGTGGGTTGCTCTGAAACCATATGAGAAAATGTTCAAGTGCTTAGCTCAATGCCTGGCATGTGCTAATAAACAAGGTTAGTTTGTACTCTCCTTTCCCAAGAACACAGAAAGCTCCCAGGGTTTTGAGGAGCTATTCCATCCTTGTTGAAAAGGCACGGCTTTCTCACAGGTGACTGGGAAGACTTTAAAAAAAACACACATATATTTTATTGATTTTAATATATATATATATATTATTGATTTTTTTACAGAGAGGAAGAGAGAGGGATAGAGTTAGAAACATCGATGAGAGAGAATCATCAACCAACTGCCTCTTGCACACCCCCTACTGGGGATGTGCCTGCAACCGAGGTACATACCCTTGACCGGAATCTAATCTGGGACCCTTCAGTCCCCAGGCCGGCGCTCTATCCACTGAACCAAACTGGTTTCGGCAATATATTTTATTGATTTTTTTACAGAGGATGAGAGAGCAACACTAATTAGCGGCCTTCCTGCACATACCTCACT